>JAYDZE010544404.1:0-14197 GCA_034509125.1 Monilaria moniliformis | reverse complement strand
GAACGTATAAATATGTTAATAGTATCCCATTCCTATTAACACTTAACGTAGAAAACGAAATTCTCTCTACGGTTTATACGTAACACTTGGAAGACAACAATCCTACGACGAACACAAGACGAATATGAATTCGGGTACGCTTCCGCTTTAGATCGTTCGTATTCGACATGTACAATTACGTTCTAACACATTGGGCTAACAGCGTCTGACGTCGCCGTTGACGGTTTCTGCCAAAACCGTTGTAGCATTCATGGATCCAAAACGACTGCCGTCAAGGGGAAAAAACAGAAATTCGCCTACACTTGGGAGGGAACTCGGAGACTCAGTGCCCCGGCTACCGCGGGTGGCCGTTCCACCAGCCAATTTACGGCCAACAGAGCTCGGCATTTATTATCAAAAGGCGCAGAGAGTCTTCTATCGTTTCTACAATTCGTCATTGGAGGAGGAAGACGAGGTTGGGGTCAGTAGCTATTCAAATTACCAGCGACGATTGGATTATATGCTCCAGTTTCTGGACCGGAAGCTTTCCACTTCGTCGTCTCTGGACCAGCCGCATTTGTTAAGAGCGACTCAAGTGAGGTGAGGAATTCGAAGAATCGCAAGCAAGAAGAGCTGGGAATTTGTGGGTTCGAGAGGACATGGTGTGCGATAGAGTGATTAACTTTCAAAATGAGAGATTCTGCAATTTGGAGAGATTTTGTGATCAAATTAATTAGGGATTTGGCTATCAAGTTTGTGGTGTGTTCATTGGATTTTGTAGCAGAAACTGAGCTAAAAACTTGTTTCGCATTGTAGCAGTATCCTTGCTTGGATTAACCTCGTTTGTGTTCTTGTTTTTGTTGTTATTGCTAACCTCAATACTGTTATGCTCGATTGAGGTTTCCGTTATTGCTCGTTTTTGTTCCCATTGTTCGATTGTGATAAGCCTATGCCGTCTCCAGAAAAGGAGACGCGTCGGAAAGGAGAGGAGAAGAGACTGTACTTTACTTGCTTATTAATTAATATTAACTAGTCATTAATTAATTTAATTGAGGGTAAAAAAGTCATTTTATATTTTATCTACAAAATAATTTAGATTACTAAATACCAATTAATTTCTTTTAAAATTTCAATTTTATATATCAAACAACAAAATAAATAAATTTATCTTAATCAATATCTTAATTAAACAGATGATTTTTATCACGATTCAACAATTTTACCATATCCAGTCAACGCCAGCCTAATGTGTGTCATGTGACATACATTAACATGGATTTATTGGGATCCGAGGGGGCCGGACCGGCCCATCATGTTGGGCCGATATTGCCATCTTTAATTGAAGCTAACATGAGCATGTGGGCTAAAAAAAATATCTAAGAGCATCTCAGCCCAAAACCTAAATTTCAACCAACATTACTGAAATCCAAATTACATCCACTACTATTCTCTCCTCGGTTGCCAAATTTGAGAATTAATATTCACATGTTCATTTTCTTCTAAATCACAAAATGGACCTTATTTCAGTGCATTTGATTATATATATCATATATATATTTCACTTGTATGTGTTTAATTTAATATTTAAGATGTATAGGACACTAATAAAAGTGGCACACCATTTCATGAAGTACGTTTATTACGTTTACTTAGAATTAAGTGATTCTTATGTATTGTGATATTGATTATTTATATTATTACAAGATTCTTCGTGAATATAAAAATTTTAAGCGGTCTAATTTGCAAATTTGATAGATATATGTATGTAATCTTTTGAGAATATTTTTGGAGTATGATAATGAATTTATAGGTTCCAGATAAGTTGCTGTTTGGATCGGTTACTGTATTTGGAGTTTGAAAATAAATATTTAGGCTATAGATGTTCTATGGTTAAGAAATGCGACTTCGTCCTCGTCCTCCTAAAAATATTTACAGTACCAAGTGCTTAATGAGGTAGACCCATCCAATAATTAATATTTTACACATGAGGAGATATAATCTATATTCTATTTTTGTATTCCTAATTATTTTGTTTTATTTTCATAAAAATAAATAAAATACTGAATACCCGCCCGCACCATTATTACGGTTATAGGCTGCTTCTCTTATCTTCTTCCCTCTTCCGCTCAGACCCCTTGGCTCCCTAACTGTTCCGTTTTACTGCAAAAAGAGAAAAAAAGAGATTGATGCACGAAATCAATAAGAAGCCATAGATTCGAGTTTCAATCAACCCAACAGTCGCGATGATCATTGTTTATTGAAAAAATTGCCCACTACCTATAGCTGTTTCCTTTTGATTTCAGGATGAAACGAGGTCGTGATCGTGGAAAGACGGAGGCGGCGGCTGCGGCCTCCTCGACAGGAAAAGCAAAGATGTGGTCGGAGGAGCAGCAGCCGGACGCCTCGATGGATGAGCTATTCGCCGTGTTGGGGTACAAAGTGAAATCATCAGAAATGGCGCAAGTCGCGGAGAAGATGGAGCAGTTGGAGATGGCAATGGGGTCCGCCATCGAAGAAGGAGCTCCTGTTCTCTCGGACGATACGGTTCATTACAACCCCTCCGATCTCTCCAGTTGGGTAGACAGCATGCTCACCATCTCCAACCACAGCGGATCTTCGTCATCCACTCCCACTACCAGCGCCAAGTTCATCCGCGACGAAGATCTCAGAGCTATTCCTGGCGGTGCCATTTTCAGCAAAAGGGTCGAATTTCTTGAAAATGGTGAGCCAGCGGAGGAGGCGGTGCGGCCGGTGGTGCTGGTGGACTCGCAGGAAGTGGGAGTGAGGCTCTTCCACGGCTTGATGGCCTGCGCCGAGGCCGTGCAGCAGGAGAACCTCACAGTGGGGGATGCATTGGTCAAACATGTCGGAATCTTAGCTGTCTCGCAGGTCGGCGCCATGAGGAAGGTGGCCACCTACTTCGCGGAGGCGCTGGCCCGAAAGATTTACAAGATTTTCCCGCCGGATTCCTCCTACTCGGATATGCTGCAGATGCATTTCTACGAAACGGGCCCCTATCTCAAATTCGCCCATTTCACGGCGAATCAGGCCATTCTGGAAGCCTTCAATGGAGCTGCCAGGGTTCATGTAATCGATTTCGGCTTGAAACAGGGGATGCAGTGGCCCGCTTTAATGCAGGCTTTGGCCCTGCGCCCTGGCGGGCCACCCGCGATTAGACTCACGGGTATCGGACCCCCGCAGCCCGATAACACAGATGCTCTGCAGCAGGTGGGTTGGAAGTTGGCTCAGCTGGCGGAGACTATTGGCGTCGAATTCGAGTTTCGTGGCTTCGTGACGAATTCCTTGGCTGATCTCCACGCCGATATGTTAAACGGGCCGGGCCAGGTGGATGCGGTGGCGGTGAATTCGGTGTACGAGCTGCACCGGCTGTTGGCCCGGCCCGGTGCGATCGACAAAGTCCTGAGTTTAATAAAAGCCGTGAGCCCGAAAATCGTGACAGTTGTGGAGCAGGAAGGGAATCACAATGGGAATGTTTTTGTGGATAGGTTTAACGAGGCGCTGTACTATTACTCCACCATGTTTGACTCGCTCGAGACCGCCGGGTTGACTCAGCCGGACAGCCAGGACTCGCTGATGACGGAGGTCTACTTAGGGCGGCAGATATGCAACGTCGTAGCCTGCGAAGGGGCGGAGCGAGTCGAGCGCCACGAGACGCTGCCGCAGTGGCGGGCGCGGTTCAACTCGGTGGGCTTCTGCCCGGTCCACCTCGGCTCCAACGCCTTCAAGCAAGCCAGCATGCTGCTGGCGCTCTTCGCCGGCGGGGATGGGTATAGGGTAGAGGAGAACGAAGGCTGCTTGATGCTGGGCTGGCACTCTCGTCCGCTCATCGCCACCTCAGCGTGGCGGCTCGCAGAGGCGGAGTAGATCTGAGTCAACTCAACACCGGATCGGTCAGAGTCGATGAGTTGGCTTGGCTAGTGAAGAGGAATAGTAGAGGGATAGCCACTAAAATGAGTCAAATCCTGTCTTTTTTACCTTTCACTTCTTAAAAGTCAGCTTTTTTAGTTCATTCTCTCTCTCTCTGTCTTCCTTTTTTTCCTCTCCTGTATAAAAGAGTGGTCAATTACTGAATAACCAGTGTGTAACATATTTTACTTGATTTGCATTAATAGCTTTGCGTTGGATAAGAAGGGAGAGCAGTCCGAAATGCAATTGTAGGTGGACCTCATTAGATCCTTAAATTTAATCTCTTTTTGTGCATTTGAATGTCTGCTGGCAGTTTTTTCTATTTCGTAATGGACTTCTACGCAAGCTTATATATAATTAATTATTCAAATTGTTGCGTAGCAGAGGAAAGACAAAACATAGGCAAAAACAATTCTAACGTTAGGGTTTGGTTAATTAAATCAAACATCAATTCTTTGTCACAATCACTTATCATCTTTTTACTAATTCTCATCGTGATTTCTCTCAAAAAATACGAAAAGAAAATAAAAGAATCTGGTTCCCTGCCTGTTTTTTGTGATTCTTCCAAAATTCCGTGTATCAAAATACAAATTTATCTTCAAATCCATAATGCTACGTCAAGTTGTAGCCTGCAGTGGTGTTTGTTATGCTAACATTTTGGGCATCTAAGCCTGCAGATAATTAAGATAAGGTTGAATATTTTAGTTGCCATAATTTTTAGGATTAAAACAACAATTGCTAATTAGGCTTTCATTGCAACGGCTCTCTGCACACAAATTTTTTCGTGAAAATTATTCGCCTACCTAAAAAAAAGCAAGCAAGTCAACCACGTACACTAAAGTCAGGCTATGTTTGATAGCTTAGATAGTATCTACAAAAAAAATCACACGAATTATTATTGGTAGAATAAGTTATCATTAATATGTGTAAAATTATATCATTAACTTAACTTATAGATATCATTTTCATTAACAAGAAAAAAAATTAATTAATCGTAGAAGAATGTATTATGATTAGAATAAGAATGTATTATGATTAGAATAAGAATGTATCATTATATGTATAAGAATGTATCATTATGAGAAGAAGAATTTATCATTATCAGAGGAAAAGGTATATTATCACACGAAAAAAGTATCATTAATCGTATAAAATATAATATTATCACAAAAAAATAGTATCATTATCGGCATAAGTAGTTGTCATTAATCGTAGACGAATTTATCATTAATCGTCATTAACCATATCAAATGTTATGAATAGTGGATTACGAAAATTGCATGAAAAAATCAATACTAAATCTCGTCCTTATAATCTGGAATTTACCATAACTAAAAGATTTATCATTAATAACCACTTTCCTATTTAATCGCATATTACCATACATGATTAAAAGTATAAATACATCATTATCACAATAAAATATTATCATTATCGGCAGATAGTTGTCATTAATCGCAGACAAATTTATCATAATATTTACCATATGAACAAATATTGCGACAGTTTCTATAATAAAAATATAAATCTGTTAATTACAATCTGTTATCGAAAATATAGGACTTGATATTACCAGTTGTGTGTAAATTACCATAATGTCATTTCGCTTATGTATGTTTATTTCCTAGATGACACGTGGTGTCAAAGTCTAACATTAGATTTAAAAAATGGATGTTGTAGATTAATTATTAGTTATGCAATAACAAGTGGTTCGGATATGATTATATATATATATATATATATATATTCTGCAATAGGGGTGCGTTAAAATGAGAACACCCCTTAGATGCTAACTAAAAATTAATATACACCCTAGGATCTCGAATTGGACGTACTAGATTATAGGAAAAAAAAAACGTATCATTATTGTTTGATACAAATATCATTAAATGACATAATTGTACAAAAAAATCCCACGATTAAAGGAAAAATCCGAAACTCATGGGATTGAACAATCTCACATATCTACGAATAAATCCCACGAATCATTATTGGCAGAAAAAGTTATCACGTGTAATCAAATGAGAACTAATTCTTATTGCAGAACTAATAACACATCACAGCTGCACGTTTTTCCGATCTGATGGTAGCAAATCGTGACACGTGGTGTATAGTTTATTGTTGTTATAATAGGCGAAGGTTATTATTGTAATTTTATGTAAAAAATTGGTTATGATGTAACATATTTTTATGGAAAAAATTTGCTTGTTTATGGATTCTAATATTTGTGGAAAAATCCATGCGATCATTAATACTCAATCACCGATTTCTAAGCAAAGTGGAATATTGATTCATGTCCATGCATAATGATATGGTTAATGATGATTAACGATACATTCGTCTAAAATTAATGCTAACTTCTTATGCCGATAATGATAAAATTTTACTCTAATAATGATTTAATTCTACGATCAATGATACATTCGTCGTGTTTCTTCATCTGATAACGATAATAATACATTCTTATTCTGATAATAATATACCTCTTATTCAGAATACAATGTCATACGTATTTGTCCAATGAACGATATATCAATTAAGTGACAATGATATTATCATTAGTATTAAATTATATTTGATTATGATATATGCTTTGACATTTAGTGGAATAATGAGTTTTACAAACAAGTGCAATGCAATATATTATTCCAAATAATGATATACATTTATATACACAATTAACGGTTGTTTGTTGTCGCCCATAATTAATTATTTGTTACATGTTATAGGTATTTTACCCACATCATTATTATTTTACCCACATATCATCATATAACACCAATTATGTCATTAAAGACTAATAAAATGTTAGTTTCAGTTTTACAATTCAGCATGAATTACATAATTATAATTATAATATACCATCTTTACGGATAATTAATAAAATCATTAGACATGCATTAATATAGAGAACTAATCCTAAAATTAAGATATGGAGATCATGTATAGATTTGTTAGCAAATAATTATAAAATATCGGCAACTACCTAATAAACCGGACAATTAATGATCGAATGAGACAATCATATCCTTTAATGATATTAATTAAACGTGATGAAGATATGGTATTTCCTTAAATCTTAACCGTCCATTTTGTAATCCTATAGTATATATTAGTTCTTCGTTATGCACATAGAGAGTGTTCTAATTTTAATACACCCTTATATATATATATATATATGTGTGTGTGTGTGTGTGGCATAACATTCAGAATGGCTAGCTGAGTGTCACAATGAGGATAGTGTGATTGCAATTTGCAATGTATGTGTTATACTTATGGATGTCAGTTCAGCCCGAAATCCGTTGGCTGACCCGAATAACCCGCTAAATTTAGAGGATTTGGGTTAGAATTTCTAACCCGATAAAATTTCAGCCCAATTAACCCGCACACGATTAGCACACAACCCTAGTAGGGATGACCCGAAATCCGATGAGTTGGCCCTAGATGCAACTATTACCTATTATTTTGACTTGTTTGACAGCTGATTCGACATTTTAATAATAATTTTAATAAAATGAAAAACTACACTAAATTAAAATAATTTTGACACCCCAAGTAAATCATTTAAAGTTATTTGATTTTGATTTATTTTATCAATCAATAACATAAATTTTCGGTTTGTGTAACTCCATTAATAGATATAGTACATTCATGTTAAACGATTAAACGCCTCATATATTCATCAATTTAGTCATGTAAAGTTATTTCACATATTCAATACCTATGACATAGAAGCATCTCAAATGAGTATATAATTAGGTTATTGATTACTCCATTGATGTAATGATTTTACGGTCACAGCTTAAAAGAGACATTCAATTGAGAGTGCTGAAGTATTGGTGTGAGGACCGCGACATTATAATTTATAACTGTAGTGGCGCACGATGTGCATATTATCATATGTCCACATGCGAACATCTTATCATTGATTAATACATTCAACTACTGATTGAACCAGTAGGGTCCCACCCCCGGTCCATATTCTGACTAGCCAAAAGGAAAAGAAAATAAATAAATAAATCATGGATATTTATATAAATTACACCTTACTATAAAATTTGACTTTGTTATTGAAAAAATATAAACAAAAAATCATAAATATTACTCCCTCATCCGCCAATAGATGACCCATTTGAAAACGGTACGGGTTTTAAGAAATGTAAAGTAATGTGAGTGAAAAAAGTTAGTGGAATTTGGGTCCCACTTTTATATAATAGTTTTATAATTGAATGTGAGTAGAATGAGTTAGTTGATTGTGGGACCTACTTACCAAAAATAGTAAAAAGCAAATAGGACATGTAATGGCGGACGTACCGAAATGACAAAATGAGACTTTTAATGGCGGACGAAGGGAGTATTTAGAAGCTAGTGTTATTGCCTGTTCACAAACCGTCGGTTCCAAACAAATTGAAATCAGAACAAGTCCAGGAAGAAATTTCGTGGTTTCGGTTTTGAATCGAAGCTGGCGGTTTCAATTTTGATTCAAACCGGCGATTTTTAACGATTTTCATTTTTTTCCGAATTTAGGCAAAATCGGCGGTTAACCACCAGTTACGGTTCCAAAAATTTTGGAACTGGTATATCGGTTTCGATTCAGCTCATGAGAGACGGTTACAATTGTAAAACCGAAACTGCCAGTCCAATTACGGACCTAACCGACGATTTCGATTTAACCATACATCACTATTAGAAGCCTCAATCATCATATGAGGGTCATATAACATATATAGGGACTTGATTTTAACTATAATAATAATGCATGGACTTGATTATGATCGATTAATAAAAAATATATATATAGAGAGAGAAAATTCGATTTAAAAAAATAAAGTACAAATATAGGGACTCAAAAGCACAATATGTCTTTATAGCACAGTAGTTTATTTAGACAGAACTATGTGAAACAATTTATCGACTGGAAAGTATATACTAGATCATGTTCTTTTTGAAAAAGACATTGAAAATTGTTTGAAAAACACAAAAAAATCAGAAACAATTTTACACCAATATAAAGGTCTACCAAGATAGAGACATTGAGCTGAAGATCTTCACTGCGGCCCACTTCTGGATTTGGGTCATTATCAAAATTATTTTGGGCTGTAGCCCAACACGAGCATTTATTTTTCACAAAAGTTCCGCCATTTAACGAGAAAACCCTATCCTACATAAATCATTAATTTTCATTTTGGAGGATATGTTTCGGCACAACTATATATTAAGCGAATCCTCAATGTTTGAGTTACGTTTAGTTTTGAAATATATTATATATTTTTAGTATATGCTGGCATCCGACTACATGTACATTTCAACATTTCGGGACTTGAAATTTACCCATGACATATTTTTGTTGCTTCTGGATTAGTTTAGGCTGTTAATTCGATATTATTGCTATTTTAGGATATTATTGTGATAACTAATCCCATATCTTTTCCTTTGCACCACCCTCTTTGTGGATAGATGGAGTACTATTATATGTAATGCGCTTTTATGAAATGAAAATTTAATATAATATTCTAAAAGATGCGATGTAATATAATACTATAAAAGATGCGATGTTTTCTACCTCAGTATATAGTATAAACAACTCCCGAAATTATTACCACTCGATAAGAGTATGTATTTTGATGAATGAGTTATATATATAATATATGGTCATATCATTCACAGTATTATTTTTACACAAACGTCTAATGATTTTTAATTCTGAATCACCGATGCATAAAAGTGAGACTGAATATAATTAAAGTCAAATGGAATCTACTGAGATAAGATTCCGAATGATGTGCAAATTAACACAAAGATTCCACTCAGTGAGTTGCAGACTGCATATAATATACATTGCCCAAGTAATACTATAATAACACAAGTTGATTTTTTATACTGTAATCTTATACAAAAAAATATTTACCCCTTGGATTATTTAACAACAGAACGAGCGAGCTTATGATCATCAAAGAACATTATTTCAAACCCTATTAAAATCTCCAGAGTAGAGCCCGCCACACCAAATTTGGCTAATACAAACCCAATTAAATTAATTTTTTGTATGATTTGCGCGCTATTGCATTGAAATTCACTAATAGCACACTCTCAAATAATTCGCATACTTCTCTTGTCAAAAGGAAAAAGTTTTTTTTTTTTTTTAAGTAATTTTGTAACCAACAGATTCAGGGTTTAAAGAGAATATGTTGTACTATCAATGATGCAACATACATAAGATTATGAGAACTACTCCGACTGCTTAACAATATTTATAGTATAATTTTTATTTCAAGAAATTAAATAATTCCTTATTACGCCATTGGCTACAATAAAAGATTAGTTCAGAATTAGTTTCTCTCCTGCTTTGATATATCTTGAAGATGGTCCTCCAAGCTACTTTCAAACAAGTTATGAAAAATATGTGCAGACAAACATTATATTTCGGTATCTTAGGTGTACAACATTAGGTGTCTATCAAATTGTCATGTAGCAACACTTATACTCGTGTACAAAAATATGTAGGCAAGTAGTACTTTATGAGTATTAATACGCGTAGGATTGACCCTGAAATTTGAAGTGCTCGTTTTCATACATATACAGCACTACTTCAAAAAAGTAATTTTTAATAAAAAGAAAGAATATATTAATTGGTTAGGTAGAAAGCTACAACCTCAATAGTAATATGTATTACCGTCGATTTAGATCATTATAAGTCATACAAAAATCTAAGACAAAGACTTGGGTGCGTGCACCATGAAATTATAATTTAAATAGTAATATGTATTAACGTCGACTTAGTTCATAACGTGACATACAAAAAATCTAAGACAAAGACTTGGGTGTGTGCATTCTAATGGTGCACGCGACCCCAAATTATATATATATATATATAAATTGCGCTACTAAATTGAAAACAAAACGTTTAGTGGAGCGGCTAAAGGCTCCGCCTTACCTCCAACATGTCGTGGGTTTGAATCCCACTTGAGTGTTTTATTCGATTTTCCAATTAATTTTAGTTCATTCCGTTTTTCCTCTTTTTCCGTTTTATTTCCGGTTTTTGTTTTTCTTTCGCTATATATATATATAGCATGTGAATTTTTAAATATAATCACATATGAATTTAATTGTATTTAAATTTATAATAAATTTAATTCGCATATGGATTTAATCACAATATTCAAAATGGTTTTTTTCTTTTACGTTTTTTTTTTGTTTTTTCATTTTGTTTTTTTTTTTGCGTTCTTTCATTTTCTTTGTTTTTTCTTTTTAAAATGATATATATGATTTTTTAAAATTTAATGAAATTAATTCGCATATGAATTTAATTAAAAGTTATTGTTCTGATGAATAAAAATTATTATTTTTATAAATACAAGTTATTATTTTAATGTACAAAAGTTATTATTCTAATTAATAAAAGTTACTCTTCTTGTAAATGAAAGTTACTTTCTTGCGAATAAAAGTTATTGTTCTAGCAGATAAAACTTATTATTATAATGTACAAAAGTTATTGTTCTCATGATTAAAAGTTACTCTTTTAGTGAATAAAAGTGATTGTTCTTGTAATTAAAAGTTATTGTTCATGTGAATAAAAATTATTATTCTTTTGAATATAAATTCATTCTAATGAATAAAACTTACTCTTCTTATAAATGAAAATTACTACTCCTATGAATAAAATTTATTATTCTAATAAATAAAAGTTTTTGTTCTTGTGAATAAAAATAATTATTCTATTGAATAAAAATTATTATTTTAATAATTAAAAGTTACACTTGTTCTTTGAAAAAATTTACAAATATTCTTGAGTCTAAAAATTTATTCTTTATTATGTCATAGAATTTAACTAATATTCCATACAATATTCTTTGAGTCCAAAATTATCTTTTTTATTATAAAGAATAAAAATGATTATTCTAATGAATAAAAATTATTCTTTTATTATATCGTATAATTAACTTAGTGTTTTTGCGATTTATATAAAGTGAAACTTGTTTTTAATAAAATGTATTGTTCTTGTAAGTATAAGTGATTATTCTTGTGAATAAATGTTATTGTTCATGTAAATAAAAATTATTGTTCTTATGAATAAAAGTTACTGTTTTTGCGAATAAAAGTTAATATTTTTGCAAATAAAAGCTATTTTTCTTGTTAATAAATACAAGATACTTTTTAATGTACAAAAGTTATTATTCTATTTAATAAAAGTTACTCTTCTTGTAAATCTTAAGTTACTTTCTTGCGAATAAAGTTATTGTTCTAGCAGATAAAAATTACTATTCTAATGTACTAAATTTATTGCTCTCGTGAATAAAAGTTGCTCTTTTCGTTAATAAAAGTGATTGTTCTTGTAAAAATAAGTTATTGTTCTTGCTAATAAAAGGTATTAATTGTTATTTTGAATAGAAGTTATTATTCTAATTAATAAAAGTTACTCTTCTTATAAATGAAAGTTATTAATTTTGTGAATAAAATATCTTTCCAATTTAAAAAATAAAAGTTATTATTCTAATGAATAAAAATTATTATTTTTATTATATTGTATAATAAATTAATATTTCTACGATTCAAAGAAAAGTGAAACTTGTTTTGAATAAAATGTAATGTTCTTGTAAATAAAAGTAATTATTCTTGTGAATAAAATTTATTGTTCTTGTTAATAAAAGTTATTGTTCTTGTGAATAAATGTTATTGTTCTTGTCAATAAAAGATACTGTTTTTACGAATAAAAGTTATTATTATGTTGAATAAAAGATATTGTTCTCACGAATAAAAGTCACTTTTCTTGTAAATAAAAGTTATTGTTCTTTTAAATAAAATTTATTTCTATAATGAATAAAAGTTGCTAATCTTGTAAATAAAAGTTAATGTTCTCATGAATAAATGTTATTATTCTTGCGATTACAAGTTATTGCTCTTGTGAATAAAAGTTATTGTTCTTGTGAATAAAATTATTATTTTAATAAATAGAAGTTATTGTCATAATGTACAAAATTTATTATTCTAATGTACAAAAGTTATTATTTTAATAAATAAAAATCATTTATTGTATGCTCTTTATTATTTATAGTCTTATTGATTTATATTTAAGTAAAGACTCATTCAAAAGAAGAAATTTAAAGTCTTATTTAATTTTATGGATGAATATTATATTGAATTTAGCCAAAGTCTCATTACAAGTAAAATGTATGAAAGTCATAATTTTTCTAAAGAAAATTATTATTTAATTTCTTAAAATATGTTATTTATTTTTAAGGGCGAATTATCATTTATTAATAAAACATATTAAAATTTTATTTGTTATTAAGTTTTATTTGCTTTAAAAAAATATTATTTATTTTATAAAAAAATCTTATTTATATGTAAGTAAAACCAACTGCGCTAACCATCTAATTCACGTTAAACCAACACAGTTATTTTATATATTATGTATTGTCGTAAATTTTATTTAAAAAGAATAGAGTTTGGTTGAGTCAAATCTTGGTCCGGGTCAGGTTTAACCCGCGCTCTTTGTGCGTGAGCGCACATAGGAGCGTGCCCCAAGATATAATACAAATTCAATACTACAAAATTTACATTGTATACATATTCAAAATTATCTCCTTAAACTCAACATGACCAATATCCATGATAAGACAAGTTACACCTATAAGATATAAGCTAGAACATAAATATTTTATGTAATTATTTAAACACTTTTTAAGATCGAAAAACATTATTTTTTGTTAGTGTCATGATTTTGATGTATTTTTTAATTGTCAAAATAAAGTTCCTAAAGAGATATACAAATAATGCAGACTTCATTTTTTAAGAAGTGTGTTTTAAGATTCAGACCTACTGTTTCACTTCTCCCAAGTTAAGAAAATAAATACATAATATATCAACAAAGTTAAAGAGTTATAATCGAAAAGTGAAATTGTGAAAGAGTCGATGCTTTAAGACAATTTGAGGAGCAACACTTTACACACGTAAAGAGTGGGAACAAAATTTTTCTTGAAAAAAAAGTAGACCGTTGAGTTTTCATTGGGCAATGATTGAAATTATAAAAAGATTCATGAATTCCCTAAAAAGTCCTAGATTTTTATATAAGAAAAACGAACTAGTATAAACTTGGATTTCTGAAAATTGTCTAAAATTATATCTAAAATTTTACTTACATCATCACTGCAACGAAATTATGTAGTAATGACATGATTTTGATTACATCATGTTTATAAATTAAATGTTGTTATATTTTTAGATGTAGCAAAATCAAATTAATTACATTACATCTATATATATATGCCTCATGCATCTATATATATATATA
>JAYDZE010544393.1:0-14197 GCA_034509125.1 Monilaria moniliformis | reverse complement strand
TTAACATTTCAAATAATAATAATAATTAAAGTTTAAATCATCCAAAATCCAAAATATATATATTTATAAAAAAAAATAAAAAAAAATTGAAAACCAGATCTAGGCGGCCGCCTAGGCGGAAATCGGCCGCCTAATCGCCGCCTAATCGCGCCTAGGCGTTCGGCCGCCTAATCCACCCGATCTACCCGTATGCGCCACGGCAAGCAGCCGCCTAGCGCCTAGGCCGATTTTTACAACAGAGCAAATAACTATAGCTGCTTTTTTCTGTCGCTCTATCTCTCGCTCGCTCTCTCCCTCTTCAAATCTCTCTCTCTCTCTCTCTTTCTGCATGCGCGATCAGAAGTTCACATCTGAAGTTCCATTTAATACAGATACATTCCAATTCTCTGCAAAGATCAGTCTTACACTACTCCATTTCAACATTTTGTATCTATACTTAATTGGACTCTTCAGTTCGAGCCAATTTGACTTCGACTTTCATTCGCCATTCTACTTATTGTTTCAAGAGATCCACAAATCTCTGCTATAATCTGCTTTTAAAGTTGCCATTTCGTTTTATCGAAATCTCGTTGACGTTTTAATACTTGGAGATTCAGTTGCTGAGTTTTTGAAGGTCGCAGCTGTTAAGTCGCCATGGATGAGTATGTGCCCTTTTTTTAGTTCTCGATCATTCTTCTACTATGATCTCATTGTGTTGGATTTGACGATTTCCTCAAATTTTAGTTGGAAATAGTGATTAAGCCAGTCTTACATTTCTCAGATTCTTATTAGGTAGTATTAACTATAAGTGACTCGGGTGCTTGATGTAGTTGTGATTGGGAGCTTTAATGAGTAAAACCACTATAATAAGGTTTCAATTAGTTGCTAA
The DNA here is from genome assembly GCA_034509125.1 of Monilaria moniliformis. NCBI lineage: Eukaryota > Viridiplantae > Streptophyta > Magnoliopsida > Caryophyllales > Aizoaceae > Monilaria > Monilaria moniliformis. The sequence continues at coordinate 13,329 of JAYDZE010544393.1, read as the reverse complement.
AGAGTTGTTTATCTTGGTCAATATAGGGAGAACGAGGTCGAACTTTTGCAGAGATATCGACGGGACAGGAGGGTACTCTTAGATTTCATACTCTCTGGTAGCTTGATAAAGAAGGTAGTAATGCCGCCAGGAGCAGTGTCGTTAGATGATGTGGATCTGGATCAAGTAAGCGTCGATTTTGTCCTGAACTGCGCTAAGAAAGGTGGTGATTCCTCATAGAGATTTTCTCCTCTTCTGGCTTAAGTCGTTTTTTACTTTCCATTTCGGAATCTGATGATTGTAGGTGGTCTGCTTGAACTCTCGGAGGCCATTCGCGATTACCACGATGGCACTCTATTCCCTAGCATGGTAAGACCAAAATTAATGCCAGTCCATTCTTTGAACATACTGTTTTATCTTTTAAATTCCCCTCTAGTATATTTGAGTAAATGTGTTAGTGAGTGTGCTCAGACACTGGTAAACTATTTAACGTTTGTTGTTACTTCAAAAAAGAATAATGCAGGTGCCTCCGATGAATTCTTTCTAGTCACAAGTGCTGAATCTTCTGGTTCACCTCCTTGAAGGCCACCTCCTTGAAGGCCACCTCCGCTGGTACCAGATGTGGTGGTAGCAACACCAATTTTTTCAAGTCTTTCCATTTCAGAGCCTATTGAAAGTGATCTGATTGAGGAATCGCAAAGCTTGTCAAAATCACAGTCTCTGAACTCTTCACAACTTAAAGAACTAACAGTGGACGACATTGATGATTTTGATGATGATATTATGGAGGAGATGGAAAGCCGTAGATATTCCAGGAGAGTTCTGAATGATGCTTCTGATGTTGTTCTCGGATTGCCTTCATTTTCTACTGGTAGGTGTGGTTGGTGGTGGTTTATCATGTACCTTTGTGCTCGCCTTATTTGCTTGATGAGTTAATGGTGCTCTTACTTTGCATAACACTCCCAAGCAGGTTAATTACTTCAGAGCCTGTGAGAAAATAGAATCAAAGCATTCAATTATGTCCATACTCCTGTTTATATCACTTTGAATGGGGCCAATTCGTGTGATTTTATTGAAATCATTTCATTTAACAAGAAACGTTGGAGCCTCCTCCAAGTGTATGTTACTTAGCTCAGAACCTACCCAACTATAACTCTTAGAAATACTTACCTGGAGCTACATTTTATTGGAATTAAGAAGTAATGATTATAATTTTTTTTTATTTTTTTTATTTTTCATTTTTCTTCTTATTGTAGGTATTTCAGATGAAGATCTCCGTGAAACTGCATATGAGGTCCTCCTTTCTGCTGCTGGAGCTTCAGGGTACCTTTCTCTGGACTAAACCCCCCCCCCCTCCCTCCTCCTTGTCCTCCTCCACCCCAACCAAAAAAATAAAATAGAATAAAATTGAGTGAGTGTTTTGCATTTATATTGGCAGGGGGCTTATTGTTCCATCAAAAGAAAAAAAGAAAGAGTGTACAAGCAGGAACACAATCTCATAATTCCCATGGTTTAGTTGGCCTCTTGGAGACAATGCGTGTCCAGATGGAGGTCCGTCATGAGTCTCCTGCCTTTTACTTTATGAGCTCTGTTGTCTACTCCCAGAGAGTATCAAATTTTGAAGCTTTAATGTATCATTAAGCTTTTACTCTAATGCTTCCTTAGTAAATTAGAGACTTGGCGTACAATTAGTTTTATTCTCTCAGCTAAAAACATGTCAATTTACACAAGCAGAGAATAAGAATAGTTGCACTGAGGAACTTTGAGCTGTGGTAGCATCAGTATTTTCCTTTTTGGGTTTCTCCTCTAGTCCTCTTCACTTGATAGGTCTGAATGGGTGTAAAAGTCTTGGTTTTGTTTCAGAATCTTTTTGAAGAAGGTTCTCTCACAATTAGTTAAATGTTCAATTGTTCATACATAGTGATACCGTCCCAGGTAGGATTTTGGTTTCTTATAGGCTTTGCTGGAGCTACAGACCTTTGAAGATCTGAAGCCCCTTCTTTGCATGGTATTTTAGTGACGTGAGATACATATCCTTAAATACCGCATTGCAAAAACTGAATAAGGTGAAAGTAGCTAGTTCTACTCATTTGTATATTCAATTGCTGCCTACTTGCTCTGCTTTTAGTAAAACATTGTAAAAGTGTTGGCACTTCAAGGTGCCATGGTGCCTTGTCACTTGTCAGACAGCTTTCCCATCAGAAATTAAAAAGCTACCCTCTAGCTATTACTCTAGCAATTATTGGGGGGAAGTTTGTTTAGGAACTCATATAGTTTATGGAGATTCAAATGTTGAAGAATTTTGATTTTTGAAAAATGCTACACCAAATAGCTCCACTTTTGGAGATGTATGGGGAGTTTTTGCTTCAATTTATTTTTAGAAATCTACTGAGAAATGCATAATACCTCTTTTTTTTTTTTCCTTCAAATTTGGAACAGTTTGAAGGCGATATTGGTGTGTTTTGAGAAAACTTATCATAGAAAGAGATTTGTTTTCGAGGGAATATGGTAATAAATATTGGTCTAGTTTTGGGAGATACGAAATGAGATCATTCCTTTACTATGTTTAGTTTGAGAAATTAGTTGCAATCTTGGCTAATGGTATTAAGAAAAGGAACTGGAGAAGAGTGTAGGAGATGAATTCGATTTTATCTGTTGCTAGTCATGTCTGGACCTTTTGTGGTGTCCATGAATAATAGTGTCATCTTTGGATATAGCAAGTAATCAACACTGAATTTATGTTCTATAGGTAGGATCATCTTGTCGATTCATTCAAACCACTGATATTTCCACGGCGCACTCACTTGCCTTGATCTGTTTCTTGCAATTAGTTTTCATATTGATTCTCAACCAATATGGCATGTTAGGCTGACATATTGACTGTCGTTAATTGAGATTGGTATTTCTTGAAATGATTCCAACTTTGCTGAGACCTTATCGAACAATGTTACAGAGTCCATGTTTGGGAGGGGGGGTGTTCTTGATGATACCTGGTATGTCACTTTGTAAATATGTGCATTTAAATAAAGCACCTGGAGAACAAAGTTCCATTACATCACATTTATCAGACTTAACTGGCATTACTGAGTGTATCCCTGCTTCTTAGTATCTTCTAGCTTCTGTAATTATATTTCTTTTCCTTTATGGATTAGTAACTCGATCTAGCTGTTTCTGAAAGATGTTAACTTAAGTTTGATAGCATATTTACCTCCACTGCTAAACCTTTCTACTTTTTTGGTGAGGAATCAGTTGAACAATAATAGCTGTTGTTACTCTGGCTTTCACTGAGTTTGTAATACCATTATTAGATACTGTCATTTCCTCGGAGCTTGTTCTTATGCATCTGCTTATGTGTTTAATTTATCCACCAAATTTCTGGATGGGTCTGAACAGATTTCGGAAGAAATGGACATCAGAACAAGACGAGCACTACTCAGTGCCATGGTTGGTAAAGTTGGAAAAAGGATGGATACTTTATTGATCCCACTGGAATTGTTATGTTGCATATCACGGACAGAATTTTCGGATAAGAAGTCTTATATAAAATGGCAGAAAAGACAAGTGAGCTCTCCATTTCTCCTTTCTTTTGTAAAACCCCCACCACCCTGATGGACAGCACCTTCCCATATTGTTTGGTTTCCTATTGCTTTTAATTTCTTTTCTTCTCAATTGGAGTTTCAGATATTGTCCTCTTTTGAGGATGAGGAGCTTCTATTTGTTACAGAAGCTGTTTTGAAACCAGTTGATTATTTTCATTTTGGTTGATGTAGTAATGAGAAAATATGCTTATATAATTGCTATGCATTTGTCAATATAATGTAGCTTAAGTTACCTCCTTTCTTAAAACTCATTTAATTTGCTGTCAGCCCAGTTAAATATGTTGGAGGAAGGGCTTGTAAATCATCCTGTTGTGGGATTTGGAGAATCTGGCAGAAAAGCAAGTGATTTGAGGATTCTTCTGGCGAAGATTGAAGAGTCTGAGGTGTGTTCGGATGTTATGAACTTCTCATCATATTAACAGTTTTCTATATTATGACTCCCCTTCACCATATAGCATCATTCAGGATTTATTCGTTTTCAGTGCTCTCTTCCCATATTTCGTTGTCAACTAGATGCCTTATGCTCAGAGTTTTTGGCCTTGTTAGTTTCATTTTTAGTTCCATATTACCAATGCAATTTACGAAGTGTGGAGCATTGGTTTTAGTTTGATGTATGATTTGATTCTTTTAGAGTTATAGGTTTGAAAATCTGATTGGTCGATTGTGTTTTTTATATCTATAGGTTTGTGGTCAGTATGAAGAAATCAATATTCTTATGGCCTACATGTAGAGAGGAATGCTTACATGGTGGGCCTCACGCGAATCGCGATCATATTATTGTGATAGATAATATAGTATTCACGAAAGTGTTTGCAGAAATTAAAAATGAATAAAGCAATGCGTTTTAAGTGTATAGCATAGTTGAAAATTGAAAAGAGGGGCTTGAAAATGTAAACAAAGGACCCCTTTAGAATTTTGCTGTCTGTTTGTGTCTGCTTGAAGTGTTTTAGAAGTAGTATTGAGTCCTTATTGTGTCCAGTGTGATTTGACCAACCAATATACACATTATATATTTTCTTCCCATTTCTCCTTTCCCCCAACACCCCCTCCCCAAAGAATAAAATAAAATAAAATAAATAATGATAGAAATAATAAATAAAAGAAGAGAGAAGAAATATTCCACATCTTTTCTTCAGTTCTTGTTAACTTAGGTTGTCATTGACATACTATATTTTGAGATCCAAACTACTTTTTTTGTATTACAGGTTCTTTTGCCTATTACTAACATTTTTGTTCTCCATCAGTCTCTTCCATCAGCTACAGGTGATCTTCAGAGGACAGAGTGTTTTGAGATCTCTGAGGGAGATCACTATTCCACTTGCAGAGAGACCTGCAAGAGGTGATTTAACTGGCGAAGTATGTCACTGGGCAGATGGTTATCACTTAAATGTCAGGCTATACGAGAAACTATTGCTTAGTGTATTTGATGTCTTGGATGAGGGCAAGCTTACAGAGGTTAGTGGGATATCATGTACATTATGATATTTTCTGTTTTTCCTCAACAAGTATGTAGTGGAAGTTGAGAGGTTTCTAATATCGTCAAATATGCACAACTATTTACTTCCCAGAGTTTTGATAGTGAATTCAGTCACTATGTTTTGTCAAAATAATTACTGGATTGCTACAGAGTTATGGTTACTTGGACCAACTTAAAATTTTGTTTTTGTCGAAAAGAGCTGCTTCTCAGTATCATGCTTATTTCTGCCACAATTTCTTTCTGCCAGGAAGTAGAAGAAATGTTGGAGCTTTTTAAGTCAACCTGGCGTGTTTTAGGAATCACGGAGACAATCCATTATATGTGCTATGCCTGGGTGCTATTTCGGCAGGTATAAGGCCAAATGATTTTCTTGAGTTAATTGGCCCCCTTTTTTTTTTTTTATAATAAGAATTTAATCTTTTGAGAATAAATGAGAATTTGCTCAATAGTAATGCACGGATTTGAAAATTTTGAATGAAGGTCGTAATCAGCCATTCTTCCACCCTCTGTCTTTCTTGATATTTCACTTCTTCATCCCCAATCTTGATGTGTTTCTAGTAGTTATCTGTATTTTTTCTTTCCTTTTGTCTTGTTTCAATGTTGGCCACTGTGTCATATTTGCTGATGTTACTCCATATGTCTGTGGTATGAAGTACTACTCTCGACAAGAAGTGGGACCTTAATGGCAGGGGGTTGAGATGAACTAATATGACGATTCTACCCTCACAGACTGTCTCTATGACTGTGTGGAAACACCCATGTTTTTTTATCTGACTATAAAAGTTGAGTTTGATACATTAGTATAGAAGTTCTGGCATATTCGAGAATCCTGATAGACTAAAATAAATTGCAAAAAGTTTTTATTGGAGGAAACATGTTAGGATAACAGAAATTCAGGAGATTAGCAAGTATGTCGGGGAGGAGCACTTGCAATAAATAGTTGATTATTACCGAGTCTTTCTCTCTCTCTCTCTCCTATTTTTTTTATATTTTATTTTTTATTTTTAAAAATTGGCTTCTCTTTTGTGGTGCTGGGTGTAAGGATTGTAGAGGGTTTATATCCTTTCTTGCTGGCCTCTCCCGTACACCATTACAAAATTATATTTGTAATTTTACATTGACTTGTCTATGTGGCTTTTGAGGGTACGGTGAACTTCTTATTAAATATTTTTTGAGAAGAACTTCTTATTACATATTGAATGCAAGTGTACCTGTAAGCAAGTTCTTCACATGCCATTATCATACTGTGAATATATTGCTGGCAGAGTTCAAATCACGCGGGCTCCTTACTTGTTTTACACTTTCAAAGCTGCTAGTACATTTTGCTATCTATTGACCACAATCCTCTTATATGTGCATTACAGTTTGTCATCACCGGTGAGCAAGATGTCCTGCACCATGCCATCAACCAGTTCAAGAGAATACCTTTGAAGGAGCAGCGGGGCCCACAGGAAAGACTGCATTTGAGGAGCTTGATTTGTAGAGTTCAGACTGAAAAGGGATTTGAGGACTTTACTTTCTTGCAATCATTCCTATTACCTATTCAGAAATGGGCTGATATGCGCTTGGCTGATTACCATCTTCATTTTCCTGAGGTCTTTTGCTATCCTTAAGCTGATTGATTTTGACATGAATTAGTTCGGGTTCTTACACCATTTAGGCATCTTTTGGTTGCCTCCTTTAAATTTATTCCATTTCCTTTAGCTTCAAGAAATAGGTCTAACGAATGTAGCTATTACAAATTTGAACATTGTTGCTGGGTTCTTTCTTAAAAGTCAATTTTGACCTTAATAAAGTACCTCAGGTACAATACCTTGAGTAATCTTTCATGGCATTTTGATTTTCTTTAGTGAGGCTATAGTGAAAGGGACATTATATATCATAGAAAGGTATTGCGTTAACTATTATGTAAGATTCACATTTTCTACTTCTAATGTAGTTTGCAGATATCCATTTTTTTAAGATAGTCTAGCTGTATCAATACTCGCATGTTAAGTATGATGTTTCATTATTGGCTGGTTGGTCCGTTTTGGTTCACCAAGCTAAATATCATCCATGTAGATGTATTTATTGGTACATTACTGTTCTTAAGTAGCTATATACTCCTCATGACATTGGGAACTCCCTATAAATATTTATAGGTGAATTTGTGTTGCTAAAGGTACTTTCTAAAATTCAAGTTCCTGTGTTAATAAATTATACTGATCCTTACACCTCTGATTGTTCAGATGGAACAAAAAGTCAACTTGTTAGGCTGTTAGCTGCCCTGTATTTTGTTGCTGGTATTGTCATCATTATAATTTGTTATTTGTAATCATTGTTTTTTTTTTTTTTTTGTGATCAAATCATGATCAAAACTTTGGATGTTGACCATCTCTGTATATTTGCTTCTCTTTCATTTTAGGGATCAAAAATGATGGAGAATGCATTAGTAGTTGCCATGGTTGCTCGGAGGCTTCTTCTCGAAGAACCTGAGTTGGTAATGTAGTTTTCCATGTTTAATCTTATAATTTGCTTCTGTCCAAAGGAATATTCAATTATTCTTTGTTTATATTCATACTTCACTCATGCTTTGTGAATCATTGAGTAGATTTATTTTTTTAGAGATTCTTCAGTAACTTTTCAGTACAACCCCGAACTCTCTCACGAACTTCATCAAGGAAATCTGTAGAATTTTCTAAAAGCCAATTCTATTTCTGCAATGCCTCTGTTTTCTTCACTTATTGGCCTCTATTTTGCTATTGAAACGCCAAAGCTGACAAACACAACTCCTTGAGTTATTATGGGTGCATTCTCTTTGATGGAAAAGAGTGGAAAATGTATATTTTCACTCTTTTCCACTCTTTTCACATGTTCTGTAGGAACAATAATATTCCACGGGCAGGTTGTGAATTTTTTTTTGGGCAGCCCCTTTTCACTCCAATTCATGGTAAGATTACCATGGGGTATTGATGTGACAATATTTTACCATTTTTTCCCATGTTTTCCGCCTTGGAGAACATGTGATAAAAAATGGGGACCACTAAAATGTGATAATACTTTTCCCATTTCTTATGATAAATTTACAATCAAAGAGAATGCACCCTACATGTTATTGTGGGAAGAAAGACTAGAGGGTACTCATTAACGTGAAACAAATATATCAAGAAGTCAAGAATGGTGAAATATGAAATTAACATTGGAGTAGGAGGCACATCACATGCTTTTATTTTATTGCAATTGAATTGACTGCTAACTTGAACAATTGAACTAACTCTTGGATTATTCAGGCAATGCAGGGTCCACCTGTCACAGATATAGAGCAAATTGAGATATATGTGTTATCTTCAATCAAGCAAGCATTTTCCAGAGTGAGCACTTGAATCTACTTTGACTAATAGTTTAACTCAGTGGTCCATTTGTTTTGATAAATTTTTTAGAGAACTTTTAAGCTGAAGAAGGATAGCAAGAAAGTTTGGAAAATATTGGATTAATTAACGACAGACATTGGTTGTCTAGACCTTTGAGCATTGCTAAAAAAACAACTTTCCTGTAATCTGTTAAAGCAAGAGGAGTTGAATTTGAATTATTTATAGGAGGAAAGGAGGCCTGAGAAACTATCATGAACAGAAGCTTATTGTCTTTTTACTTGTATTAAAATGATTTTGAGGACTTATTCATTTTTCTTATGGCTTTGGTATGCAAATATAGTTATGCTTTTAAAGTTAAAAATGGTATCATCAATAATCATTCTTCTAAGAAGAAAAGCTTATTGATGAATAGCATGAGTTATCCTGGTTCTCTTGAGTCCTGACTGATGTGATGTGCTGTATCTTGTTTACCTGTGACCTTCATGCTAATCTATATGTTGATGAAGTAATGTAACTACCCACATAACCTGATTGGATTTTTTGACATTAAGTTATTTTCTATTTTCAGCATTCATTTATAATCTGCCTTCTTTGTTGGTTCTTTCTCATCACATCACATTTTTACTACAAACTAACAATATATTCCTCCAAGTATCTATAGCATTTCACTTGTTGACCATTTTATTTGCATAGAGCTTAAATTAGAAGGGTTAAATTTTGTGGCTACACTGTATTGTGTTAATCAGAGGTACTGACTTTGCAATTTGTCAACCCCCATCTCAAGAAATGCAATCAGAAGAAAGAAAAAGAAGAGAATAAAAAATGACAAAATTGATGTTAGTTTTTGGCGATTATCTTAATTCTTATGTAGCTAATACCAGTTGGCTATAAGAGGTAAAAGTTATTCATTGAGATTGTATATATCTTTATATCCTCCTTTGCAGATTATACAGGATGTTGAAACACTGTCTGACACAACAAACGAACATCCTTTAGCATTGCTAGCTGAACAGACAAAAAAACTTGTTAAAAACAATACAGCCATGTACTTTCCTATATTAACCCTGCGGCATCACAATGCAAGTGCAGCTGCAGTATCTCTTATTCACAAGCTATATGGCATCAAACTGGTAAGCTTGAATCTTAGTATTTCTTCACATCTTGACTTGTGTGGAAGTCTAATTATTCAAATTTCCTTAGAAACCATTCCTTGAAAGCGCTGAGCACCTGACTGAGGATGTTGTTTCTGTGTTCCCGGCTGCTGATAATCTTGAGCAAAACTTAATAGCTGTTATCACATCTACCTGTGAAGAGGGCACTGCAGAGGCTTACCTCAAGAAGCTAAATTTGTATAAGGTGAGGGTTGTTTTTTAATATCTTTGTATGTATTTCTTTGAAGAAGATTAGGTGATGATTTTCTTCACTGTAGTATTGTCGCTGAAGTGTACTTGAATTTTGGGGCTTAATAATAAGATTAGGTTGCACAGTGAAGTACTAGGAGTGCATTGCTGTGATAGATATTTCTAGTTAGGTACTTTCAGACTGATCGGGGTGAAATTAGCATTTCAGCATTATATGCTGTACCAAGCATGTGGGAAGTAATAGGGGTGACATGTTATGATGGCATTTAGTTATGAGCTGTGATAATTGCATCACTTCCCATGAGCTGAAAGTTGGCTAGTTTGCAGTATAATTACCAATGATCAACTGGTTAAATTCAAGGTAATATTCCGCTAGATTTGTTTTACATGGAAATTAGGCAGAAAAACTTAGAATCTTTAGGTGAAGTTGCTTGATAAGCCAATTCATCATGCTTACCCGCATATAAAGGCAGAACCATGGACATTAATTTTCCATCCTGACCTAGACCGTTATTTGGAAATTGGTCTAACTATTAGTTATTAGATGACCTTTTTACCTTCAGGTCCTGGCAATTGATTCCTTCAGATATCATGTTGAATTTTATATTATAATATTACTAGAAGGACATGGTTTCATATTTCTGTAGCTGAAGGGGTGGTCTATGTAATATAATCCTCAATCACTGACAAATATAACTAAAGTAATCATTTTAGTCCCTACATAGACTATGCAAAGAGAGTTAATCTTGGAATGAGCTCTTAAAATATGATTTATCCTAATTCTTATTGTAGGATTAATCCTAATTTTTGTTATTGTGATTCATCTAGAATGTTCAAACTCTAGAATACCCTATGTGAGCCCTCTCCTTCTCATTCTTTTCACCTCTCTCTCTTTTCACTTAGTCTCTCTCCTTGAGCTGTTTCTTGTTGCCTCCCTCTCTTTTTCGATTCTTCTTTCTTCTTTTTGCCCCTAACTGCTTGTATCTCTTCTCCCCTTCTTCACTCTTTTCCTCTTGCTGCCTTTCACATTAAAAGGAATGTTTTTATAATTATGAAAAAAGAATGGAAGATGTTTGTAACTAAAGCTATTCCTCTGGGGGTAGCTCCATTATCTGAGTGGAAGTGCGTGTAAGTAACCCTACTTATATACTGCATCTTGTATTAAACCTTTTCCATATATTTCACATACGATAAAAGGTTTTAGATCCTTTCATCTAATGTGCTTTTATTAAATTCCCCTGTTCTAATACATCATTTTTGTAGGATAACTAGTATTTTAATGGAAGGTTCTACACTTATTTGTATTATTCAGATTGAGACTGTATCTGGAACGTTGGTGTTGTGATGGGTCAATGCACAGCTTGCAAGAATTTCAGCATGGGTAGAACGAGTCATGCAGCAGGAGGTATCAACTTATACTAACATTTCATAAACTATTGATATCAGGTTCTAAGTCAATGAAGAGTTACAGCCGGAGTACTGTAAAGCTGATGCAGAACTAAACTTTTTGGTGCCGTAAAGTTGATGCAATACTGTAAATAGATGGCGGAATCTGTTCTTGGTTGTAGGACATGGTTAAACTTTTAGTTGGCATAGAGTAAGAGAAACCCCTTCTGGGTACAACCTCTTTGCCTGGTCAACACCCAGCTCTTGATCTGTCTTAACTTTTTGAAGCTGTAAAGTTAGTGCAGTAACTTCTTCATTATTTTCTTTGTGTAGCCACTAGCCAGTGCCCCTCTGAGGTTAGATTATAATTGACAGAAAATTTACTAGTTACAAACTGTAATTTGTGAAGTTAGACTAGTTGATGTTCCTTAATTGCCCAAAGCATGATGTTGGGTTGAATTTCTAATATTGCATATGCCTTTATCCTAGTTTTCCTGTTAACAAGGTTGTTTATGTTCTTAGTTTGATTTTTGAGTGCATTGTTCTCCGATGAAACAGTATCTCCATAGTTGGCAAACATATCATCTATTAGCCATATGAAAGCTATAAAGCTTTGAGAGCATCTTATGTCATGCTTTAACTCCATATTTTATGTGGAAATGTGGTATCAATAGTGAGTTCATGTTGATATTTTGATGTCTGTATCATAGCTGAACTTAGTGTTTCCCTTCATTTGCTTGGATAACGACATGCATCATAGCTGAACTTAGTATTTCCCTTCATTTGCTTGGATAACGACCCACATCAATTCTCTTGACTATATTGAATTTATAATTAGTAAATAGATCAACCAAGTTGCTCTTTTTTCTTATTTACCCTTCACTGAGTACTTGGATGATCTTATTGTCCGAGAATTTATCTTTTAAGCAAAAGTTTACTTTAATTTGCTATTCTCTTTATTCCTTCTTGTTCTGTTCAAATAAGGACTGAACTCTTCTTCTCCATCTTCCTTAGTTTTTCCTTTTCTTCTTCAGAATTGGTCTCCAGTATCAGCACAGCAAAGGCATGGAAGCTCGATCGTTGAGGTCTACAGAATTGTTGAGGAGGTTTGTTTGCTATGATGTCCAGATTTTTCTTGTCTTTCTTACCAGATCTTTCACTTCATTCATGAAGACTCTTGTCATATAGCTTTAGTTTTATAATATAGTGAGGTTCTAACAAAGTTCTATGGCAAGAGGAGAGATTTCCAACATAGTGACTATTGATAAGAAATTGTTCACTCATATAAGATTCTTTTAGGCATTTTCTGAAATACCATCTACCCTAACAGACTCAGGGTCATGCTAACTCCATTATTACAGATTAGGAAGAAAGTTGAGTTAATTGACAATTGAAGCAATGCACTATGACTAAGTTCAAACATCAATTGGAAGAATTGTTAAGTAAGAAAGTTGAGTTAATTTGACAATTGCTGAAGCACTATTTTATAAGTTAGAATTTTCATCTAGTAACACTAGATAGAGATCTATCAAGTGCATGCATATTTGAATAAATATATGAAATCCTAGTAACATCTTGATGTAATCAATTCACTTTCTTTGGAGTTATGGGGGATGGAGAGGTTGCCTCATGATGGATTCTTTTATTAATATTTTTGTCACCATTAGTATTGTCCTATTGAAGGAATAAGAGTATCAATGTAATCTATAATAAGACCAAGATACATGTAAATATTATTTGACTCAGGTGTCTTGCTACTTCACATGGAATAACGTTCACTGTAGATTTATTTAGTTATTCTGCTATGCTGCTGGTAAATAATCCTGCTTAATTAGCTTACGTTGATCGAAGGATTTGATTTGAGTAGAGGATTTAGGGGAGGGTTTTCATACTACTCCATCATACAAAAACCACCAAAATTCACTATTTTTGACAGTTGCGATTTTCAAATCCAATGACCTCATCCAAAGAAAATCAATGAGTTTGTTACGATAAATTTGAAATCCATCCCCCAAATCTTTCAGATGAGATTTGACCTTATGAAATTGAAACAAATACATTTCTCAACTTCAAGGTTTACAAAAGCGGTTGAGGCGCACACCTTTTTTAGGGTTGTATTTGAAAGCTTTCTTTCTCAATCATGAGAGAACCGTCTGATACTTTTGTGGATGGCCATT
>JAYDZE010544382.1:0-14200 GCA_034509125.1 Monilaria moniliformis | reverse complement strand
ATTAGATCATCAAAATCAATGGTTGTTATTTGGTCTTAGTTCTAATGGGAGATGTGAGTTCTTATTTGATTACTACTATATATATATATATATTATATAGGACTTCATTAAATTCAAACCATTCTCTTATTGTATAACTAAAACCAAATATAATTCATTGAATTTGAAATTGGATGGCCATGATTTAAGAAAATCGTGTATCATTATAGAAGCATTAACAAATTATTATAGGAGTATAACTGTTACACAAAAATATTTATTTTCGGATATTATCGAAATTCATGAAATGTGTCCATTTTTCTGCAATTTGTGTTGTAATGATATACATCTAATGCTATTATTATTTACATTCAACGTTGTGATGATTTAGATTCAATGTTATGCTGAAGTATATTTTCAAATTCGTATTGGTACTTTATTTTCGGTTGTTCGCGTTTTATGTGGAGTAATAACTCCTATAAATCTGTTCACTATTATTATTCCCTATATTTCTTATAATCTTAACAGAAATTCATTCTTGAAAATTCAAAATTATCATACTACGGAAACGGAAAATGTTTATCCACAATCATCATAACTCGTGTTACTATATCATTATCAAACTTTTGGTAAATCATTATACCTTATGTTCTATATCATTATATAAAAAATAATTAAATGCTTGAACAACTACAATAAACATATAAACATAACATAATATGAATATCATTACACATCATACTAGATGTCATTATAACGTTTGTGGATCCTCATTATTAAAAAAAGAAATAATGAATATTAGCACAACAACATACCAACGGATTAATGTGTATTATGAAGATAATTGCATGACATAAACTAAATAAATCTCATTACTAAAACTCGGTAAGTTACCATATCCATTAAATATAAAATACCTAAAAACAACGAATTTACCATATCCATTAAATATAAAATACCTAAAAACATGGAAGTTACCATATGAATGCAAATCACGGCCCTACAATAAAGGGATTGCCTAATTACTGCATTTTTATAATTTATTGGATTTATTAATTATAAAATATATACACGTGTCATACTATTAGCCGTTAGATGAAAAGATCGTGCGGCTATTATTTGGTCTCCGTTATGCATTTAATTCTAGTTATTATTTGAATACAACTCTATACATATATATATATATATATATATAAAGTTGTTAATATATATTTAATGGTTATGGATTGAGCGAGTAGTGTTAGTTAGGATCAATCAGAATAATTTAGATTCAAAACCGCTATTATAATAACCTTTGTTTTAGGGCCTGTTCACCATTTTAGTATCTTTATTAATTTTATATTTTAGGTTCTTTTTAGAATTTTGTAACATTTTTCAAAGCAGAATCTTTTCTAGGCCTATGAATACTTGTATTAGTATTTTATAAGGCAGACTTTAATATTGTTTTTCAGTAATTAAATAAAAAAAATATTCCGTTAAGAGTGTTTGTGTTCGATATATCTGGTTCTTCGTTCGAATGCAAATAAGAAATCAAACTACGGATTAATTAATTGTATACATTTCCATAACCAAAAAACCTCTCTCTCTCTCTCTCTCTCTCTCTCTCTCTCAATTTTCCTAACAAAGTTTAATAGTTTTTGCTTTCAGTTGAAGATGAGTAGATGAATTAATATATGACAACAGATGGTAATGCCATTTCAATCTGACCGACAAACGCGACTTTACAAACACATCTCCAATTAAATATGGCATTGTTGGCACGCTTATGATGGGAATCTTTGGACTTTTTTTTTTCCTTTTTGGCTTGCATTCTCTTGTTTCTGAAGATTTGATTGGAAGAAATATATGAAATATTATCTCATGATAATGTGACAATTTAAACAACTGCGCCCGCAAAAACAAAATAAAAAATAAAAAATCATGGGTTAATGGTTTTAGGCGCATGACTCGCAGATGACGGCATATGCAACTTTGGATAATATCTATAGCTTTTGGTCTCGTCATCATATTTAAATTAATTATTAAAATGTCTCCCAAACTAAATTTCCCACTTTTCAGATATCTATATATATTCCATGGTATTTCTCTAGAATAATTGTTATTAGTGGCTCTCAATTTCTATGATCGGGAATTTTGTTATTTCGGAAATTGTTGAGGAGAATAGAACAAAAAATTTAAATGTTTTCAGCGTACCATGCTTTCTTAAGTGCAAATTGCTATTTATTTGACCTTTTCTTGCCACTAGTTTCTGCATCGCCATCCCACAAAATTTAAAGCGATGCCTTTCTTTTGTTCTTTTCTTTGTGTATTCTTTACTTCACGAATTTATCGGATCGATGTTGCTAATTAATTAATTATAATAGTGGGATTAAGTAGAGCATATTTTGTACATAAAAATAAAATATTAGAGCGTATTTTGGCATGCCAATTACTCTTCCTATTATTATATATATATATATAAAATACATAAAACCATATATACTAGTAATATAGTTAACTGACATGGTGCTTGATTTTCTCAGGCTGACGAGGACGAAGACCCATCTTTTCGGGTCAAAACCGCGGCATTTTGGTTATTGAATTGTTAACTCCCCAGTACAAATGCTTAATATACTATATATTAAAAATTATCATTTGGAGTCTGAATAAGCTCTTGATAATTTTAGGTTTTTCCGGCAAAGTCCACGTACTATATGAAGGTAAACAAGTATTAGGTGATATCATATGGGTTTAAACACATTACATTTTGATTATGAAATCGTCTATCATGCTAACTGCCTAATTGGACTTCAATTCTATGATTAATTAAGGAAACCTACAACCAGAATTTGGGATAAATAGGTTTAAATAAAACTGTTTTACGTGTAATTACATGCAAATAGTTGAACTCGTCGCTTTTGGCATTAAATTGTTCGATCCACCATGAGTCTTCATATATTTAAAATCAAGAAACGTGCCCAACAGCTTTCAAATTTGATGAGAAATAATATGTCCATTCCAAAATAAAGATGGAATTGCCATAGAAAATTTGTCAAATGAGCAGAGCTGTCAATGTCATTGTCTCGAGGAATTTGAGACATGGGTTTCTTGTCTCAGATAGAAGACTTAGAAATTTGATTGCTAATTTAATTATCCAAGTCCACCATGCATGCAAGAAATCTGCACCGATTTAATTTCCATGTACAACTACTTATTTTGTATCCCCTGAAAGTCACCTCTCTCTCTCTCTCTCCATTAAATATATATTTGGATTATATGTGTACAAATTAATTTTGTATATGTTTATATGGATGAATAGAAAAAGTTGTTAAAGAAAACAAAATGATGGAATCTAAATGGAGCGAGCAAGTAGGGTGTGCAAGTGGAAAAGTATGCAACACGGCCAAGTCGCTTTTGTTGACGGGGATGATTAATTTTTCCAAAATTATTTTTGATAATTGGACCACCATCCATCAAATGCACATACAAGATAATATAAGTTACTCTAATATTACCCTGCGAGCCACATAACTCTTCCCATTGGTGGAGAACTTGTGTCAGATACTCTCTCTCTCTCTCATCATCGTAATAATAATTTCTGATAATCCGTGAATTGAAATAATAGCTCACCAAACACTGCGTGCCCCATTTGATGGTTTAACCATCAAAAGTTTATTATAGTTTGAATTTTCAAAAGTTGGCCATTTGTTGTATCCTTCTAGAAGATCTCCTTTTCTTGTTTCCTTTATGAAATTTTGTGTGGGCATATTCGTATTCTTAAGAATCCATTTATTATGTACGCACACATTGTAGTTAGCTTCTTTGCAGCGTAAAGTATTATAAATTTATACTTTTTTAATTAGGTGAATGGTACATTTTAAATGATCAAATAAAAAAGGCAATTACAATGTTTTTATATATATTTTCATTTTTTAATGTTGCATTTCCCTTAATTACTGCACTTTGCCACAGTATTGAACTTAAAATACACTCCATAATACAATTATCGTTAGATGATTCAATGTGTTAAAATTCTTTTTTTTTAGAAGGCATGTGTTAAAATTCAACTTCTTTGTTTCATGACCAAAATATTTATTGCTCAAAAGATTTTTTATAGAATGCAGCAAAATAAACCAGAAATGTTATTTCTTATATATAGTAACGAGAGACAAATAATAATAATAATAATAATAATAATAATAATAATAATAATAATAATAATAATAATAATAATATAATTGTAGTGGTATATAAAAACAAGTATATCAAGCTGGCAATTGTAGCCAGCATGGCACCCTATAATTTTGAAGTTATAAAAGTCAACATCAGTTACGGCAACTTGTGTATGTTTTAGTAATTATTCTTAATTCTAGGACACCTCAATATCATCAAAATTCATGTCTCTAAAAATTGTCAAATGATTGTTGTTTAAACGGCAAAGAGTTTATTTATTAAC
Organism: Monilaria moniliformis; assembly: GCA_034509125.1. NCBI lineage: Eukaryota > Viridiplantae > Streptophyta > Magnoliopsida > Caryophyllales > Aizoaceae > Monilaria > Monilaria moniliformis. The sequence goes on along the minus strand of JAYDZE010544382.1, from coordinate 9,786 downwards.
TAAATTAAATCAGCCATTTTGTAGACTATCCATCAAATTTGCAAGAGCAAAAGTAATTTCACTCAAAACTAATTAAAACCCAAAGTTTCCCTCACACCATATTACTTAATTAATCAACTGTCCTTAAGATTTCATTAATGTATAAGAAAAATTATTCTAAGAACTATAACTTACAATTTTTAACAAATGAAAAAAGTCTGTGTTGAGGAGGTCCACCTAGTCAGGTAGATGCAATTTAATTGGATTTAGACTTTGGGGAGTAGACTAACTTACTACACTTATCTCTTCACGACTTCTTGAAAGTTATAATATAACAAATAACAGAGGCGGACGCAAAAAAAGAAGTTATTAGGGATTCCATTTACTTTTTTTATGATTAAATATATTTATATTAAATAATAAATATGAAGTTGGTAGAGGAATGAAAACATAAAGTCACAAAATTAGTGTAGAAAAAAGTTGAAAACAATGTTTTGTAGATGTTAATTCTAATGGAAAGAAACAATATATTAAATATTGTGGATTTTATAAAGTTAAGTTTGAAAAATGGCTTTGACTTTTCCTTTCTTCTCCTCAGCCCATCTCTCTCTCTGAAATCGCTTCGCCTGTCATTTCTTTTTTCTTTTTTTCTATGTAATTTCAGCCCCTTCTCATCCTCCAACCTACGACGATTTGGCTTCAGCGACATGGATTCGGTAAGGGATGAAAATAATTTTCGTCAATCTCGATAAATTTAAAAGTCGGAAAATAAAGAAAAATTTTGGTAGTGCTTCAGCCCCCCACCTCTTCTTATTGTTCCGCCACTGACAAATAAAAGTTTTCTACCAGTTACCATCTAAAAGGAACAAATTTAATATTTAAATAAATAAATCTAACAAGCTATTGTCAAAAATATATTAATTGAGTGTTTAATTGAATGTCTTTACTGTCTCAGTGCATAAAACGATTACTTATAAGTTAGTTATTAGTCTACTACTACTTGACGTTTTACATCGCTAATAAATTAAAGATACTTACCAGAAAAGGAATATTATTGAGGCTGGCGTTGTTAGGCTAATTGCATAGGTTTGCTTTTGATATCTTAATTAGCCATGTGATTGGACGATTAGATCGAAACGATAATTTTATGCAGGGGTAGTGTGAACGCCGACGTGGCTCGTTTAAACTCACATAATTTGTCATAATCAAGCAACTAATTAAATATAATTATTTGTTTGCTTAACCAACAGAATACAACATGTAGACCACCAAATTAATAATTAAAAAATAAACCTCACATGCTAAGATTGCTTCACATTTTAAAATTTGATTTGAATTCTATTTCGTCCAGTCAAAATAGAGCGTAGGTTTGTTGATAATTGCAGTCTGGAATTAATTTAAATATAAATCAATAAGACAAGAGATTGGTGTTTTATTAATATTGCCTAAAAAGTCTTTGTTTCCTTCAAAAAAAAAAAAAATCTGAAAGTCACCAGAAGTTTGTTACTTTTTTTCTTTTACATGTTATGTGCTGCCTAATTTTTGGAGTCAAAAATCATAAACCAATTTGTTGATTATGAATGGGCCATGTGGGGATTTATATAATCTTTAGTATTCTTGATTAGTTAGATCTAATATTATTTTAGATATATTACGTGTCTTCTAAATTAAACTGTTGCATATTGTTTGACAAATACTACTCATAAATGGGAAAGCATTAAAGATTTTCACCACCAATTAAGGACATCAGCAACGGGATCGTGCGGCCCGTCTCTCCAGAACGGGATGTATGCAAGACGTGTTGCACGGGGGCTGGGCGTGCGACAAACTTTTTAATTTTATTTTTTTGCGAAATTCAAAAAATCATTTTTTAATAAAACAAAAAAATCAAAATTCAAATTTATTTTTTTTATAGAAAATAAAAAATTAATGTTTATGTTAATTTTCAACTATGGTGAAGTATTATATCTATAATCACTTCTACTACACTCTTTTTTATGTATATTCGATGTGGGGTGAAAGTTATCATATAAATATGTAGGAGCAACATGTAGGATGAGTTAAATATTCGATGTGGGATAAATTGATCACTTCCACCAAACTCTTTTCTTTTTCTGATTTCTATAACTATTTTTATTGTTTTTAAATATAAAATGGATGTTTGGTCTAGTAATAAATACTCTCATGGAAACAATAGGTTCTCCCAGCACCAAAAATAAGAAATTAATAAAAAAAATTAAAAGATATGACCTGTGAATAGTTCTAAGGAAGGGATGGTGAAGGATATGAATATGAGTGTTGTTGTCTCTTAATGAAAGAAAGAGGTAAAAAATGTTGTAGGGTATATAAATGGTTGATTAATAATCTAATGGAAGAGACGATCAAGAGACAACACTGTAGATGGATTTAAAAAGTGAAAATAAATTTCAAATCATAATTGTTCAGTCACAAACTAGGTCATTCTAAAAGCCCTGGATGTTCTATATATTTTAGAATGATATATAATCCCTCCTATTCTTATAATTTATTATTGTCACCATGTGTACAATGTATTTTGTTTTTACTAATAATTCTTAGTGGAATATTATAAAATTTTGGAAAATACAGGTTAATGAAGTTTCTTATCAAAGCTGAGATAAAATACTATATTCAAAATTAAATATCTCTTCCGTCGTAGAGGATATTTGTCTTATCTTTTCCTTTTTTCGTATTTACAAGTAAACCTGATTTTTACCTAAATTAGGCTCTGACTTAGGTTTTTTTTTTTTTTTTTGTTCTTTTTTGTCATGTAACACTTAATAATTATTAAATCTCAGCGGCGCAGCTGTTTTACATCTATTCAGCCAATGGGATGACAACGACGAGAAATTACCAAAAAAGAGCCACAATAAATTATAAAATTGATGACATATAATTTGCAAGAAAGTTATATAAGCACGAAATTTCTTACAGAAAGTAACACAATTTAGGAAAAAAGAGTTCAATACGGCGGCATCATACATGAATAAAAACAATAATTACTTAATGCAGGTTATTAGCTAGATTGGAATTTTATGTGAAATTTATAGTGTTTGTCGTGATTGTGGGGCCCCGACACGCTGCACAAGTGCAGATATGGTTCATGGATTGAAGCAGAAAAATGGACCATGCAATAATGAATAAAGATATGGGACCACGCGCTTATGTTACACTACTTGTCCTAACGAAATTAGGTTTTTTAAATTTCATTATCAAGGACTACTCAACCTAATTCTACGTGTGATGGAACTGGATTTTTCTCTATATTCGTCTTTTGCTATCATAAATGCGTCTTTTTTGAAATAACTTGCACTCAAATTTACACATTTCAAGTTTCTGCCATCAAATATGTATATCATATAATTATATAGTCGCGGGATGGTGCATGCGTGCGCAAAAATATTTTGATCTATATATATATATGTGTGTGTGTATTAAATTACTAAACCATTCTTAAAATTAAAATAAATTAGAATTTATAGTTATAACCAAATTATGTCAAAATATACACTTTCATACTATAATAAATAAATAGATACGTATGATATATCATATTACACTATTATCTCTAAATTAAATATAAATATGGATACAAAAAACAAACTTTCGACACAGTTTTACTTTTACATGGTATGCTGACTGACTAAAGGGCAAAAACTGGCATATACCTCTCTGCTATCTTCATCCATATAATTCTCAACAATTATTAACAAATTCCAACACTCAAATCTCTAACACAATCTGCCTTCCTGCATCAACCAGTAAGCAGCGGCGCCATTTTTTCCGACCACCGCACTCGAATTCCACCTATAAAAATCTGTATCTCTTCCTCTGTATACAACACCTCCCCATCCATCAACTCACATTGTAAGTTGGTATAAACCCTTTAGCATGCTGACTCTCCATTTCCAGAGCCATCAACGATTTTTGTCGGTGGTATCGATTTCTCTTTGCAGCAAGAGCTGCAGCAGACAATTGTAGTTGCATCAACAGCTTATGTTAAAACACATGTATGCATACATGCTACGAAATGAACTTACACATGAGCTCATGAGGTAAACCAAAGTCGTAGTCATTGCGTCGCCTCCTGACAACGCAATAGTAAATCCCGAATACCAGAGCAGAAACTACTACCAGACACGATATGCCTATTGCAACTTTCCCCCCGGTGGAGAGGCCGTGTTTTCCCCAGAACAGACGACATTCAGGAAGTGAGGGTACACCGCACAATCCTTTGTTAGCAGAGAGACTGCAAAACAATATGTAGTTCGTTATCTACACACATTATCCATTTATGTACAGGTGATTCAACTCGTACAAATTTAACTGCATAATTATTCCTATATTCCAGATTTGTCGGACTACATAAAAGTTAACTATAGATGCTTGCTGCTCATATCTTGAGTGAAGCTTTCAAATTATGAATTACTCGAATTTGAAAATTACCATGAGTGGATATGGGGTAGGGTGAGTATTCGGTTAATACAAGCGAACTTAGTCTGAAAATGTTATTATGCTTCACAACATACCCTATAAATTATACAGGAAGAGCATGAAGCATAAATACAATAATGATAATAATGTTATTGTTATTTAGTTTGATTTAACATTATTTCTTGTTTATGTGATGCAACATAAAGTCAAGAGATCACAGAGGATGATGATGCTGATGGAAAATAAATCAACTCTAACCGGCCATTATTTATGAAAATGACCACTTCTTTCTATAGTGAATTTCATAATACAATATCCAAGAGCATCACAAGAAAATATCCACAGTTTGCAATAGCTGAAACGTATGCAAAAGATTGGGGAATGACGACATACTCTATAGCGCCACCATGAACCCCAATCGAATAAAGTTCTTCAGGAACTCGCCCTTCCAATAAGTTGTCATTCAGTAACCTGAGCGATAGCAACACGATTTACTAAGATTAAAAGAAAAGTTCGCCAAATCGTGCATGAATGTGAATGTCCTTCAAATTGGAGAATCCAGATTCTCAATTTTCTGTTCTTGAACAGGAAAAGAGTATTAAAGGGAAATGACTAATGAGGACAATTCTGTGTTTGAAAAGCTAAGACAGGTAGCTCATGATTCATCCATTTCCCTCTGTTTATACTGCACTGAATCGATCTCAAACAACGATGATAAGCTCATAACTTACACAAGCTGCAGGCTGGAAGAAGTTAGACTATCTGGTATGTATCCAGTAAACTTGTTATCTGATAAATCACTGCATCAGAAGCAGCAATATTATAAGAAAAAAGTGTGCCTGACAACACAAAACAATATGCAGCATCAGTACCCAGTTTTAAGATCCATTAGTAAATGAAATATACTCCATTATTGAGTTAAATAACTCTATGAAGTCCAAAATGACAAAAATCTTAAGATGTATGAGTAGAACAGTCTGTTTTACTCCTAAGTGACATTCAAGATTTAATGATTCCACACCATATCATATCAGACAGAGCAAAAACAGTATGAAAAATGTGTATCTTACAGCTTCACGAGAGACTTTTGACCTAACCCTGAGGGTATCTCGCCTACCAAGGAATTCGAACTCAAGTTCCTGCATAAACAGTATTTCGAAACATTATAAATTCAATCCAAAAGAAAACTATTAAGTAAATGAAAAATAGTTGAAACGAGAACCTAAGTTATTAGGCATCTGAGCGCTGTCATTAGCATGCTTATCCTATAGTTTAAAAAAAGAAAAGCATAAAAAGATAAATAGCAAAACTATTAGATACTTACAGGCTTACCAAATTCGTCAACAGACCAATTTTGTCACTTATATAACCTTTCAAGCCTTGGCTTCCAAGATCTCTGGACACAAGATACACAAAAACCGTCCATCAAGTTGTGACATGTGTGATAAAGGTAGAAAAACCTCTAGAGTTTTTTAATCGATATATACAATATACAGTTGGAAGCTTAAGAATGCCATTCAAAACTTCTATCTGGCTAGGTTGTGAAACACAAATGATCAAAAACTTAGAAATAAACTATTTGCCAAGGAAATGATAGCACCATGAATTCAGTAATTGACATGTCAAGTGTTAATACAGAGATGCCAAGCTTTAAAGATTACGAGCTTAAAGACTATTACTAGGTTGAACAATCATCCACTTTGTTTACATCCTTCTCGTACAACTGTAAACGTTCAAAGACACTTACATTTGCGAGACCACAAGGGCTTCGTCTTTCAATGGATAGCATGTAACGCCCTCCCAAGCATCCCAAGTAGTGGGGGCACATGGATCTCCATTCCAACCCATTCTATCAGGCACAAGCAGTGATTCCTTCAGTGCTTTCATGGCAGTAGCTGCACAAATGTTGGCTCAGATTATCAAAACCATCCCTTTCTGTAATATATTGATTCAACCTATTGTTTGCCCCAATTACCAACTGCAGTTTTCTCACACACTAACTCAAAGGAACAGAACAAGAAAGCAGTAATCCTTCAATTATGGTCAAATGAAAAGAACCCTTCATTCCTTCTAACGAGGGTGAAACCAAAGAAAACTATCAAGTTGGCCTCATCTATCTAGCATTTCCTTAACAACTAAGCAAGACGAAAAAATATCCATTCTTTCCCTAAAGAATCCAACAAAACAATCAAAATTCAAGTTCAAAATCAAAACTCGCTACTGCACACTTACCCTGATCAGGAACAGTCTTGAGATCAATGGGTACGATTGCATAATTCTCAAGGCCACAAATGATGGGCGCGCCCACAACCGATTCCAACCTCACAGTCAAAATAGTGTTACTCAAATTTTTGACAACATAGCTGAAATCATAAGCAGCAAAACCACCGACTTTGTCGAACACATCAACTCTGCTAACATTCTCCTCATTCACAATCACATCAAACACCCTCTGCTCCGCCTTGGTCACGCTCACATCAATCTCAGCAAAATGGAACCACAGCAAGTAATCAAGCTTCGCATCGACCGGCAATTCGTACTCCAAAATCCCACCCCCATCTCCCTGCGCCATTATCGCGGTCTGGTAAAGCTTCAGGGGGAAGAAATTAGGGCTCAATTCGACGTTTGCGATAGGTTTAATTGCGGAAATCGCTTTGATTTCCGCCCCGTTAGGAGTGGAGACGGCTGATTGTCGGAATTCCGCATCGGACTGCCACGAACGGCTGAAGAAATCGGTGTCGTTGCTGAATCCGGGGCCCCATTGATCCGAACCGGAAGAAAACCTACCGTAATTGACCAGAATATAATTGCTCGAGTTCTTCGCATACTCAAAGGTGTAAGCTTGCGGGTCAATTTGGGTGAGCTCCAACGACCCGATTACCGGCGGATCGGTGGCAATGCTGTAGAAGCAGACGTCGATGGCGGAGTCGTTGTGGTAAAAGAAGAGATCGGAGTAGGCGCCAGAGAGGGAGACGGATTCGGGCCATGGGGATCTCCAGGAAAAGACGAGAGTGCCCTCGACGGAGACGTCGAACGAGGGCGAGTGCGCTTTGCCGTCGAAGTTGTCGTAAACGGTGAATGTGCGGAAAAAGTAGCGGCCCTCGGCGGCGGCGGTGGGGATGGAGTAGCAATTCTTCTTGCCGGAGGAGATGGGGAAGTAGCGGAGAGTCTTCTCCTGCTGGTGGAGGAAGCGGAGGGGCTCGGAGACAACGGAGGTGGCGCCGCCGGAGTAGAAGCGGTCGGATAGCCAGGCTGTGTGGAAGGCGTCGCTCGAATTTACGAGTCCGCCGCAGTCAATGTGCACGCTGTAGTCTAAGAGAGAGAGAGGGGGGGGGGAATTCAAGAATTGAGTTAGTTTATTGAGTTAAAGTTTAATGTGAGTGGCAATTGGAGAATTACAGTAATAGTTAGTTAGTTAAGAGATAGAGAAACAGAAAGTGGAAGTGAATTGTATAGGACTTACTGGAGGGGTAGGAGGAGGAGAGGGAGGGGAGGAGAGAAAATAGGACGAAGAGATAGAGGGTGGACATGGTAAGTGACTGTGCTGTCTGATAATGTATGTCGTTTGGACATAAGGAGGGAACTGTGTGTGTAGCGTGTGTTTGTGTTGAGAGAGAGAGAGAGAGAGAGAGAGAGAGAGAGAGAACGCAATTAGTGGAGGAACAGGTGAAAGGGAAGTAAACGGAGTGATGCGGACAGGATTTGGGATTCCAGAATTTAAAAGGCTTTAAATATATATTTTCAATATTTGTGTTATATATTACTACAATTTATCGAGAAATTCGGATGTTATGATTTTATAATTGAAAGATCATTGAAAAAAGAAGGGAGTTGGGTCAAGTGGGATTGTTGGGTTTTGACTGTATGTTGTGGGATGTGTGCAGACATTAATGGCTTTAAATGAAGATAATTGAGATTTGGGCCATTGAGATCTTAATTATTTAATTTATGGAGTCGCAGGAATTACATGTTCGACCATACTGTGCTGAATGAATAGTTGGAGTGGTTGGAAAATGAATAATTCGGGTTATTTGTGCTACTTAAATTTTATAACTTCCAATACAGAATCCACTGCGAAAATTTTGGAATCTTTTATACCTACATAATAAGTATATTCATGCCTTGAATTACTTTGTCCAATTAATAATTGTGCAGTACTTCATTGACTGATTGAAAATCACATTTGTGTATTTTTTTTACTTGAAAAAAGGGAAATCTGTATCTTGTTATTTACGAATAACTTGACTGTCTCATTAAAAATAATTTCATATATGTGTTCGTAAAAGAGCTTTCTAACTACACTCAAATTATACAATATCATCTTCAGACCAAAAACGTTTGCACATTAATGAAGAATCAATAGTATCATTAAGAGCATCATCAACGGAGTGCTCAATGAAATACTCAATATTCCGTTGAGCACTCTGTATAGTGTTTAGAGGAGAGAAGTATGTCATTGCAAGAGCTCTATTGAGTACTCTATAGTCTATATAGTGTTTAGAAGGGAGAAGTATGCTATTGCAGGAGCTTTATTGAGTACTCTATATAGTGCTCAAGTACTCTGCATAGTATTTAAACAACGCCTAATCAGTTCGCCAAGTGACTTAATTTAATTTTTTTATATATATAATTCAAAAATCAGATTTTCTAAATTCAATTGTAAAAATTAAAAAGATAGTGAACATTACTTATTTTTTTCAATTATGTTATTTTTTATTTTGATTATATATTTTTTATTTTAATTATGTAATCTGTCGTTAATTTCAATCATGTAATTTTTATTATTTTAATAAAATTCTAGTATTTTTCGTTTATACGTAAATCAATAATTGTGGGACTCATAAATAATTTAAGTGGTCAAGAATTGTGAATGCCAAAAAACCGTTAGTCGGGATTTAGTTGCCCCCATTAAGAAAAAGTTCAAGCGGCCGATTGAGTGGATAAATTTTTCAATACCTAAGTGTATGTTCGTACCTTTTTCTAGATCATACATTAGGGGGGAAATACAAGTTTTGTTTCCAAAATAAGAAAATTTAAATGTTTTGGGGAACATATTGAAATCCAAGAAAGTTATCTTGCTAATTAGTGAGAAATTTTTGGTTCAATCCTATTTAAGCGGGGTGTAATATAAATTTAAATTATAGAAGTATAGTTATCCTACCTGCGTCGAGCATAGTGGTCATATATGCATATGATATAATGCTTTTATTTATAAGGTGAATATATATATATATATATATATATATATATAGAGAGAGAGAGAGAGAGAGAGAGAGAGAGAGAGAGAAATATTCAATCAAATAAGAACCTAATCTTAAAACAGAACAAAGACCTAATATAGGCCGTTAGATTATA
>JAYDZE010544371.1:0-14202 GCA_034509125.1 Monilaria moniliformis | reverse complement strand
AGTAAAAATTATGAGATATTGTAGATAAAAAAAAATCGATGTTTTATATATAAGAATATTTAAATTTCATAAAATATCAAAAAAGTTCTTGTAGCCCAATGGATTAGATATATCATATCTTAACATTTGTCAAGGGATCAATTCTTATCAAGCATAAATTAATATCATTTTTGAAAAATATTTAAAAAAATAAAAAAACAGGTTCAACCGGTCACCGGTTCCGGTCGAACCGGCCGGTTTTTCCGGTTCGCACTGGTTCAATAGGTTGGTGGTTTTTATGACCGAATCGGACCGGACAATACACCCGTCCGCGGCCGAACCGGTCGAACCGGCCGGTCCGATCCGGTTTTTAAAACACTGCTTTAGTGTTTGTCGAAAGTATTTTGATTTTCTGACATGTTATATAATAAATTAATTTCATATTTGAGTCTATCCCCTAAAGAAAAAGGATTTCTTTATGATATATACCAAAATTCTTTTTACCAAATTAAACCAAATTTCCATGAATAACAAATCCTTTATTGTCGCATCTTATTTCAATATCCCTCTATCGATCTATAAATGATTCCATATTTCTCGTAGGCTAAAATTTTGTGAACCCTTTGTGATGTTTGTGATGTGGTCCAAGAGTCGAAGAACCAATAGTCGAAAAACTGTCAATCTAATCGTATGTGAGAAGGAAGACATATATATATATACACACACACACACGAGGTACGTGGAGTTCTATTTAGCCGAGAGTTGGTTTGTTTATGAGTTTATCTTGTATTTATTAATTAGTTTGTTGTGTCTAAGTTCGAGTACAACTCGATTATCTTTTCGTTTCCAATAGTGACAGGATTTACTTTTTGGCCAATGAAATATTGATTCAATACAATATATTTCTTGACTGTTCACTCTTTCATTGCGTGTCTTTTGAGAATAGTGCTCGAGAAACCTCCACACACACATAAACATATATATATATATATATATATATTAGAGGGGTGCATTAGGGTGTATCCGCACCCTAATTGCATAACTGAGACCAAATTTAGACTACAAGATTTGATGAATGATGGCCATGATTTCGTTTAAATTTCTATCATTATATGAATTCAATTGTATCGTTAAAGGGTATAAAGGCCAGACAATAAAAAAAAAGCACGTACTACACATATGGAAGTTAGCGAAAAATATAAGATTAATTATCTCACATATCTACATGTCTCTTAATGTGTTCAATACCAAATTTTTTACTCAAAATTTTCATTTTGTGCAAAATACCAAAAGGTAAATAAGTATTGTGAGCTAGGCCGGCCTAGCCCGGCCCACTTGACAACTCTATTCACATTTTTAAAAATGAAGTATATCTCAAGAATCAAGAACTTAAGCGCTTGTAGTAATGGTCAAGGCATTTTGAAATAACAAAGTAATCCAAATTAAAAGTCGGCCCAACTCGGCCCACTTGACAAGCCGGCCCAACTCGGCCCAAAGAGAGAGAGAGACACAATATGAGATGCATGGGCTCTGAAAAAAACCACCCCCGAGAGATCAAACTCGTTGGTACTATTCCAGGTTTGCAGGGTTGAAGAACCACTCGTTGGCAGCCTCCCACATCTCCTTGATTAAACTGCATACCTAAAATAAATGCAGAAGAAAAATTAACAGTAGTAAAGAAAAAGAGTTCAGATACAGAAATTAAATTATAGGAAATAAAGAACCTCGTGAGGCCAGTAAGGTACTCCCTCGCGGTCAGCCCCAACAACTTGTATACCAGTGCCATAACAATCAGTACAGAATGGCGAGATAATATGCTGGTCCCTTATCTCAGGCTTCTTCTGCCTATTCTCGCCTTTACCCTTTACACATCTCGGTTCAAAGAATAGTGTCCACTGAAGGCGACACCAAACATGAGAAAGGTGTACTATCTAAAAAAAATAGAAAATTTCAAATACTAAAAATAGAAAAGAAAATACGCAGTAATTATTGAAAAAGAGAATTAAACCCATTGTCGTTACGGCTGCTGCAGACAAATTTTCCGGTCGTCGTGTTTAACAGAGCGGTGACATCCTTTTCCAGCTCAAATTCCGCTTTGCAGAAATGACAATTCCTCAGTTCTTGATTTCCTGAGGCAAGGTGATCATATGATCCCAATTTTGCCAAGTGATGCTCATACTTGAAAACAACTATAGCAAAATTGTGACTAAAATTGTCATCGACGGTTGAATTTCCAAGCCATTCGCAGTCGATTCGACAGTTTCCGTCGATCACCTTTGTCTTGATTCTTGCAACTCCGATCTGCTTCACAGTCAAATTCTCTATATTATATGACCATTAAGTCATTGGCCAATGCAGAGATATATTCAATTAAACTAATTGAATATGATCAAATGGGTCATATAATAAAGATGAGATAAAGTGATTGAGCTATTTGGATAGACACATGGCAGATCCTAGGCTCAATCGAGTGGTTCGTGAATGAAAGGATATTACATAAACTTCATACAAAGGCTTGTTTACCAAATTCACGTAAACGTCCTTCATATATCGAGTTCGTTGCACAACGCAGTCTAGGAGTTTTGTGCAAAATACCAAATGGTAAATAAGTATTGTGAGCTGGGCCGGCCTAGCCCGACCCACTTGACAACTCTATTCACATTTTAAAAATGAAGTCTATCTCAAGAATCAAGAACTTAAGCGCTTATAGATGTAGTAATGGTCAAGGCATTTTGAAATAACAAAGTAATCCAAATTAAAAGCCGGCCCAACTCGGCCCACTTGACAAGTATATCTACATTTTTAAAAATGGAGTCTGTCAAAAGAATCAAGCTTGACCCACTTGACAAGTTTATTCACATTTTTAAAAATGGAGTCTCCCAAAAGAATCAAGAACTTATATAAGTAGCGTATAAGCGCTTATAGAAGTAGTAATAATTAAGACATTTTGAAATTTTATCTCCACTATTCTCATCTTCATCAATTTTATCTCTCACATACTCATTAAAGAAATTGACGCCATCATCGAACGACCATTTCTCAATATTCATCTTCCCCCGGAATTAAAAACGAAAAGTATATGATATGAGAGAGAAAAGTCTAGAGGGAAATCTAATTTGGATTACTTTGTTATTTCAAAATGCCTTACCCATTACTACTTCTATAAGAGTTTATAAGCTACTAAGATAAGTTCTTGATTCTTGAGAGAGACTCCATTTTCAAAAATGTAAATATACTTGTCAAGTGGGCCGAGTTGGGCCGACTTTTAATTTGGATTACTTTATTATTTCAAAATGCCTTGACCATTACTACATCTATAAGCGCTTAAGTTCTTGATATCTGAGATCTGCAATCGAAGGCGACCATGGATAAAACTACATTGTAGATATACCGTATCATCTGATTTGTTGCTGTTGTTGTTGTCAGTGTGCAGTTTTCTGAAAGATGGAGAATCAAGAACATCACGCCACAACTTGCAGACAGCTCTGAATCTCAAGAGAGATTGTACTGGCAGACGCAAGAGAATCTCTATCAACACATCGTTGTTCATGTTTGATTGTGATGGTAGAATTCTTCAGAGAGGAGAATGGAATTATTGATGGAGTCAAGATACAAATATATAGATAGAAGAATTGAATAAATAGATTAGGGTTTGTTGCTAATTATAGAATTTGTGATCGAAATTAATATATGTATATTATAAAGATATGTTTTTAGTTTATGAGATAGGATTGAATATGTATGGATATCTCGTCTTCCAAGGAGCAGGTATCCAGATTTTCAGGGCTTTCCATCCATTCGTTGCGAGCGCCCAACATCTCTATAATTAAATTGAATATCTAGAATAAACACAGAAGAAACATTTATCTGTAGTAAAGATAAAGAACCTTGCCAAAAAGAATGCAAAGAATTTGAAGAAGTAATATAAACTGTGAAGGTTCAGATATAGAAACTAAATTCTATGAAATAAAGAACCTCGGCTTTTGTGTAAGATAGTCCCTCGATAGTTCACCCCAGGTACGGTGCATGCGACATAAAAGATAAATAAGTATTGTAAGCTGGCCTGGGCCGGCCCGACCCACTTGATAAGTCTATTCACATTTTTAAAAATGGAGTCTCTCTTAAGAATCAAGAACTTATCTTAGTAGCTTATAAGCGCTTATAGAAGTAGTAATGGTCAAGACATTTTGAAAGCACAAAGGTAATCCAAATTAAAAATCGGCCCAGCCCGACCCACTTTACAAGTCTATTCACATTTTTAAAAATGGAGTCTCTCTCAAGAATCAAGAACTTATCTTAGTAGCTTATAAAGCACTTATAGAAGTAGTAATGGTCAATGCATTTTGAAAGCATAAAGGTAATCCAAATTAATAATTACGAATGTTAATTGTGCTAATGGAAAGTGCATAAATAATATGTGCAGATATGATTGGTTAATTAATTAAATTTAATTATTTTATATTTTAATTAAATATTTATTTAATTATCTAGTTTGGATAATGTTGTCATATAAATGGACGTAATTTGTTTATTTCCTGCTTTAGCAATGTATTCTATCCTTAATTACAGTATATGACATGCATATTTGATTATGTGATAATTATGTAATATCATATATTTTTTCAAATAATTAAGCAATAATAATAATCATATTTATTTTTGTTTTAAATAAATGCGTAATTATATATGGTCTCCATAAATATGTTTATTTGTGAAGTAATTCCCTGAGGTCAGCCGACCATCCCTAGGTGGAGGTTGTGGCCTTAAGGGATTATAAGTTTACAGGAATAAACCTATTCGTGATAATTGTAGAATATAAATTAGCGGCAATAAGCCTCCTAGGTGGGATTATTAATGTGAAGTACTATTCTTAGAGTTAATTTTATGGTGTGAGCTTATGTACAATTAGGCACTCATGCTACCTTAGTAGTCTCTAGACTCTGTGTCGATTGTGTGACTAGTAAATTTTTTTTTTTTATATATCAATGTCAGTCATTCTACTTTAGTAAATGTGAGATGCATGTAATGGTTTGAATGATTTTAAATTACACTGTCTTAAATATGTTTATGTGACAAATGTTTTAAATTTCTTCTCCGCCTATTAAAATTTCTAGCAAAACTCAATCTGTAATCTCGTTTGATAAACTCGAAGGATATAACTATATTATATAGATTCAATCGAAAATGTGGATGATAATCAAATCTTCGTAGTTGAATCATGTTTGGCATATGTTATTACTCATTCTGCGTGGGTAGTGGATACTGGAGCGACCGATCATGTTTGTTATGATTCATCTGTGTTTCAAGAAATAAGACAACTGCGTGATGGTGAGATTACTATCAAGTTAGTGGATGTTACTATTGTGGCAGTTGTTGTAACGGGAGTAGTGCATGTTTGTTTTAACAACGACAGCGTATTAGTGTTGAAATATGTGTTATTTGTACCGTCGTTTGGAAAAAATCTAATTTCAATTTCTAAACTAGTAAAAGATGGATATACGATTTCTTTTGATAATGCTTGTATTATTGAGATAAATGGTTCATTGATTTGTTCGGCTACAATGGAAAACAATATATATACTATAAGGAATGCACGACATTTGCAACAAACTGAAAGTTATAACTTATCAACTTCATCTAAGAAAAGGAAGTCTCATTGTGAGTCGATGAATTAAACATAGTTATGGCATCTAAGACTTGATCATACAAATTTAAAAAAGATTCGTGGGTTAGAGGATCAAGGTACACTAGAAGAAATGAGAGGCATCACAATGCCAACTGTCCAAGAACTGTAGTTGTTGTACCATAAGTAGTATTGCCTCGCCGTAGTGAGATGGTTATATCCCAACTTGATAGGTTCATGGGATTTAGAGTCTTCTGACTCAATTACTGGCTTGGATGAATCAAATCCATGGAACTGCAAAAAGACAATGAAAGATAAGGATTATCTCTCTTGGGAAGAGGCGGGATTTTAGGAGAAAAATTAATAAATAAGAAGGGTTTTTCACGGAACGAGATTGAAACGATGAATTTGGAGATTATTATAAAATATAAACCCATCCATGCAACTTTTTTGAGATAAGTGTCGGAAAATGTGTTTAAAATACCTCATCCGTCCACTAAAAATATTTAAATTAGTGAATGACACGAATTTCAATGCATAATTGGTAAAGTAAGAGAGAGGGAGAAAAATGTAGTTGGAGGATAAAATGTAGTTGGTGTGGTGTCGTAAAAGAATGACACTAATTTGGTGGACGGGTCAAAATGGAAAACAGAACTATTTTTAGTGGACGGAAGGAATATAATAATACTAATATAAAGAATAAACAAAACACACACACATACACACACAAACAAAGGTATAGAAGGGTCGAATTCCATAAATAAATGTTAAAACATTAAAGACAACGTATCATAACATTAATCTCCACGAAGATATGTTATTTTATACCAATTCATGAACATCATCATCCTCATATAGATAATTTAAATAAACGAGAAAAGTAATAATCCGCCATTTTTCAATACATTATTGAGATTTTCATGGTTATATTTGCATGTAAAACACACGTGCATATATACAATTGTTAGAAAATTAATATTAAAAGTTACATTTCATTAAAAACAAGAAAACAATCATACGTGATAGATTGTTTTATGCAGATTCTCTGAAACAAAGGAATTATCTTCCCTGGCATCTTAATTGAGAATCTGGATGTTGTGTCCCTTCCCTTTGTCAACGACGATAGGAAAAGAAAAACCCAAAAAAAAAAGAGTAGAGGGTGAAAAGTTTGAAATTTGAATGGTAGAGAGGTAGTTCATTTTTTGTTTGGTTTATATAAATAGGATAACATTTTTTTTTAATTGGAAAATCAATAATGAAAACAATGTAGTTTAACTTCATATATTATTATATGAGAAATATATATAATAATATAAAAGGATAGTACAACTGAGAAAATAAATAAATATTGTAAAAGAATAAATAATTAAATATAAAATAACGTGCATCATCAATTGAAATAAATTAATGAAGCATGTGTAAAGATATTTTATTCCAGATTGGTTATTATGTATGTATATACATTATTTTTTTGAAAATGGTAAAATCACTAATTATTTTACCCTTCTAATATCCAATACCTTGCATGCATGGATTAGAGGTGTCAAATTATCAGCCCGACCCGAATACCAATCGGGCAAGCCCAAAAATGGACTTTGCTCTCACACATCGGTCACACGTCGAATAGAGTCGGGCCGGCCTTCAAGCCCATATATATATGGCCCAATTTGCCAAAAGAATTGGTCGGGCAAGGTCGGACTATGTTTGACAACTCTGCTTAGGAGTGTGGTTGAATTATAAACATATAAGTACTTGAAAGCGAGAGAGAGAGAGAGAGAGACTCCTCTCTATCATCTCAACACTAACAAGCATCAAATTCTGGTAGAAGTTGCAAATCCAACTACAGAATTGGATACTTTCTTTTCCATGGTGTAATGTTTTACAAATCCAATTCATTTATGATGATCCAATGCTGGTACCATGTCACTCTATTATGAATCAACTCAAATTTTCAACATTTCAAGGTACAGAATATACTCCAAGAGATTTCATGCCACCATTTTCAATACATTCGGATTTCAGATGTTAATTACCTCTGCTGTCAAACAAGATACCAAGAAACACGTCGAGCCATCCATCTTTTTAATCACGAGCATCAGCAAAGTCAGGCCACATACAATCTGCAGCTTCTCAATGATCAGTGGCTCGATCATAGTTGGATAGGAAAGTTTGTCGAAGGAAGGATGGAGTTCGCTAGCTCTTCGTTCAGCTTAGGGAGCTGAGGCATTCTCTTCATCGTTGGCCCCATGTCGTTCAAGCTGCAGTCGAGGCATACATTGACAAAAGATCAGAAAAGATGACAAGATTAGAGCCAACTTCTTTTCTTTTCCCACTCTTCAAAGAAGAAAAAGTTTCTTTTTTGCTGTTCTTTCTTTGTAGAACTCACACTGAGCAAAAAGGGACTAAAAAGATACTACTAGTTTACTAAAAAGAATGAGCTAAGGTAGTGTGCTTGTAGCTATAATCCTCATTGGCTCATTCATGTACTACACATTCGTCTCTGTAGCAAATTCTACGCGACAGATTGAATGTGAAGAACGATTTTTTTTTAAGACAGATGACTGACAAAGAATGCAAGTATTGGAGTGCACCAAATGAAAATCAAGAACCATACATAATCAAGAAAATAGTGTAAATCAAGAGAATGATGGCCTACTTGTTTAAAATTTTAAAGATGTTGTCTCGAGCTTGACTCAGAAGCCCAATGTTTTCGTGTATCTGTAAAACACGACAGAGAGAGAGTATACATTAGCCGTTTTCATTAAGAAATCTCCCCTTTGACAAATATATTTTTCACTACAAGGATAGCAAATACCATGCAAAATGAAGTAAACAAGTAGTGACTGATCATAAAAGTGATTGATCTATACAAATGAAACAAATTTCAGTATATATGAACTATTGTCATCAATGTTGATCATCATAAGATGAAAGATATCTATTTGTACACATCAAAGAAGACATGTATAAACACAGATAGTTTAGGATATAATCCCAAGTTAATTCTACTCTAGTAAAGTTAATTAAACATCAAGATTTTACCTGATGAGTTGAAAGATTTGTAGATATCTGTTTGAAAGCCCACGCGTTCTGCTGAAGAAGCTGCCGAGTGGCTCCAGTTAAATCTGTCCACATAATAGTAGTATATAAGGAAGATCTTTAAGTGCAGATTTCGAATCTTCGACATTCCATGTATATTGTGATATTTTTGAAAAAAATATATTGGAATTTTGGTATATTTTTCACAAAGCACGCGTTCTATAAAACAAGTTCACTATGTGTTCCGTTTAATTTCATGTGTCAGCCTCTACTCTTAACTACAAGTCTCTACCTGCACGTCGGTGCAACCACCATTGCTGCCTCTACTCGAGTGCCACGGCAAAATGAATAGGGGCAGTCTCGTGTCAGGCGGACCTTGATCAAAACGGAAATACTAGTTACTTCTCAAGAGAGGTTTACCCTCAAGCTAGCTATTAACAAGGTCCATCTAAATCACATACATCCACATCCAATTCATACGTCTAAACTGCTCATTTACAATCTAAGATTGCTTCAGGAACGCCTCTGGCATGGCCCTGGCCTATTAATTGTTCACGAACCACCAAAATACAGAGTACTATGAAAAAAAGAAGTGGAAACAAAGCAGAGCATAGATGAGTTTGAGCCGCCTAATTAAACAATGCTGATAAAGATTCATTCCATTAATGCAATATGTACTCAAGGATGAAAACCAAAGAAAACTGATCTTTCGGAGAAGAAGCTAACCATTGTATGAGATGTTGTCGTCGTTGCAGTTGGAAATCATTCCCAGAGGCTGAGACAGACCCGATTGGATGGATAGCCGAGAAGGCTTTGCAGTAGGGTCGATGAACTTTTCCTGACAAAAGAACGCAACATATTGATCAAGCCTCGGAAGTCTACTGATAAGGTATATTAGAGGAACTAAAATGGTTAGATAGGAACTAAATAAGCTCTAAATAATTTTAACACCTCAAAATTTTGAATAATCTTGAAATGCTTGGAAGAATTTTATACCAACCTAGGAGAAGACTTTGTGTTTGAATTTTGGAAAATTTTGGAAAAGAAAGAACTCATTAAAGAACTATTTGGTCTATTTATGGTTAAGGTTATCCAATTCAAAAAATCAGTTTGGAATAAAATTATGCGAAAATACAGTATATGTGTGAAAGAAATACAGCCTCTAGTTCCTGCAAATTACAACCTAATACAGCTCTCCATACTCATCAAGTCACATACCTAATATGAGTACTTGCATAAAGTTTCTGACAAAATCCTAATAATCTTGGCAGCATTGAGAGTTTTCCATTTTACGAAGTCAGAGATATGCATAAAACAGAATTTGAAAGGCGCCCATGACAAAAGGAAAAAGTCGATTCTGTGCTACTTCAAATTGGCAGCAGCAGATGAGAGAATGAACTCAAGGGAAGTAGTATACCTTTCGATCTTTGCTTTTCCTTGCATTGAAATCCTCTTTCCGTCTCTTGCTGATTTCCTTCTTCTGCAGAGTCGAATGAATCACTCAAGATAGCTACACTAAAATGAACAATATGCCAATCAATTCATCAATACCTACTACTATGACTAACTCATGGAGATTCATACTGCATTATCATTTATGACAGTTTCTGTTCTTTCTTGCTATATCCAAGTTCATTTCTAAGTTTCCAAATCCTGAATTATAAATACGAAAATTTTCTTCGGTAACATAATAATGAAATATAATCATGCCACTTTGAGAAGATGAATAAAACTCACAGTCATCCATCTGCACCGCAAAGCCACATCTCGAACAGTCTTGTTCTTTAGCTGCACAGCGATCTTTGCATAACGGATGATGTTCGACTCTGTGGCATATCTAGAGGAAATCAAAAGAATCAGAATATGTGTTTGAGACAGAAACAATAATTGAATCTATATCTGGTAAAGATGTTATGTGACACCAAATAAATTGTTATAAGGTTGAAAACAAATAGATAATCTAGAAAATAAGATTTTCAATATCAGAGTAGTGTTTTGAGTTCTTGCATTTATTTAAGCACACTAATTCTCTTGATTTTGCTGCATACACTGTTTTCTTTTAACTACAAAATATGGAAATTGAATAACAACTTATTTCTAGCCATTGATTACTAACAGTTAATATACTGGATCCCAGAAAATGCTGCCAAATTTACGGAGAGACTCCGCATAGACCATGATGACGTAAGTAGTAACAGTTGAAACGACACGATAACAACAAAACACGATCTCTATATGTATGATTTTAAAATTGGGAACATTTCATGACAGAGAAACATCAACCGTAAAACCATGAATCGAACCACCATCAGATCTTCGAATCTCCATGTCTCAATCTCTCAAGAAATCAAGAAACCAACTCCCAAAGGAAACCATAAGAGAATAGAAGATCCCATGTAAATATCACCTAAATGCAAATATCTTCAAAATAGGTAAACTTTAGAAATCAGAGAAGCAATGAAATGAACATTTTAGCACGTGTTTGATCTTCACTACGATGTTCGATCTACACATCAGATCACACTATCAGAAGATAAAGTAAACAGGGAAACTTAATTCAAAAGAAAAGGATAAAAATCACCCACAAAGTTCTCCAAGGCTGGCCTAGAAACATCTACTTCACTATTTCTGTCTTATTAGGGAAACAAACCTAAAAACCCAAAAAAAAAAGAAAAGAAAAAAAAAGATCCCAAACCACATACTAACACAACATACAAATCTCTTAATAAAATACAGAAAATCAAATGCAACATTTTTTATTACATTATATCATCTTGATCCCTGCAATCAAACCAACCTTTATCACAACAAAACAAATCAAAATTTATTCGAACAACACACACAAGAAAAACAGCAGAAAATCCCATATCCACAGCAACAAAGATGCAAAGCTTCCCACAAATTTTCAACAAAGATGCAAACTTTCCTACAAATCTTCAACAAAGATGCGACCATTCCTACAAATCTTCAACAAAGATGCAACCTTTCCTACAAATCTTCAACAAAGATGCAAACTTTCCTACGAATCTTCAACAAAGATGCAAACTATCCTACAAATTTTCAACAAAGATGCAAACTTACCCACAAATTTTCAAGAAAATCAAAATCATAAACACAAAAAGGGCCTTACTTGGCCAAACACTCCTCCAAGAGAACTTGCTCTTCAGGAGTCCAATCCATGGAAATGGTTTGCTGATGCTGAAAAGTTGGCACACCCCACTCTCCATGCACAGAGCCGCCATTGTAGGAGGAAGAAACAGAGTTGTGAGCTTGCTTGTTAACCCCTTCTTTGTAGGTCCCACTTGAGCTAGCCATCATAACACAAACATGCACCAAGAAAGATCAATTTTTTTAGAACTAAAAACGATTTTTTCTGATCAAGATTTTTGGTGTGTTCGAGGGGCTCAAGAAAAGAGGAAGAACATGAGTTGATAAACGAGAGCTTGATGCGGAGAGATCGAGGATTAAGGATTGGAACAAGATTGGTTTTTTTGTTTGCAGCTCAAAGATTCTTTAAGCTACTGAAAGAAATTGAAGTGGTGGGAAGGTGAAGAGGGGAAATAAAAGCAAGATGGAATCTGAAGTGCATGTAGGAAAAAAGAAAAAAAAGAAAAAATAAAAGTATAGAAATACAAATGGAAGCTACTTTTTGTGTGCCTATTTATATATTTTGGTAGCACGCGTGTGAACATAAAACATCTCTTCATATATGCATATACATGACACATGTGCACATATACATATATGTCTGTGTGTGTGTATATATAGAGAGAAGCATATGCCACTCACTACGACTATATGTTATCATTTAGCCCATCTCCCAATTTCTTCATATAGCTCATCAAATTTATAAATTATTAAATTCATATTTTTTTGTTAACTTCAAAGAGATATATAAAATGAACAAATGGGCTTTCATTTTAATGTAATTTTGTAAATTTGATACATCATATTCATAAGATATTATAATAAAAAAATTATATTAAAAATATTGATATGAACTAAAAGGTGTTTACATCTATAAAAAAAAAATAGATCCACAGGATAATTAATGCAATCTTAGACTAACCCTAGTCATTTGGTTAAAAAAGTTGTTTAACTCGATTCGGGTTTTCTT
The DNA here is from genome assembly GCA_034509125.1 of Monilaria moniliformis. Taxonomy (NCBI): domain Eukaryota; kingdom Viridiplantae; phylum Streptophyta; class Magnoliopsida; order Caryophyllales; family Aizoaceae; genus Monilaria; species Monilaria moniliformis. The sequence continues at coordinate 1,444 of JAYDZE010544371.1, read as the reverse complement.
TTATCGAAACTAACCGAATAACCGAATAATCAATATTCTTGTTCCCATCTATATTAATGTACATGTTATTCGAAACGACATTGTTTCACTATTAGGCATATTCTTGTTTCAAGAAATGTTTTCAAGCCCACTACAAGGAAAATGAATTAGGGTTTCGCATGATATATATATATATATATATATATATATATATATATACACTCACGTATGTTTCGTTGTTTTCCAAAATGGAATTTGACAGTGGGATTGGAAAAAAATTCTGGGCTTAGAGAGAAGAGGAAAAAGAATTTTCCTTTTGAGAAAAAGGAAAGTGGGGGCTGACGCATAGACAGCATCTATGGTGTTTTTACTTAAATTTTTTAATTTTATATAAATTAATTTCCTTTTAAAAAGATGAAAGATTTGGAGGCTTCTTTATACGTTGTCTTGCGTAGTTATTGGCCAGGGGAAAAGGCTCACACTTTAAAGTCAGGTGCATTGCACTTTAAATATTTCTGTGGTGGAAAAACTGACATTTTCACTCAGTTTCTAATGATATGAACATCATTGGACTTTGGTTTTTTTTTTTTTTTAAATTTCATCGAAGTTATCGAAAATTTTCGTGGCTTTATAGGTTTTTTTTTTTTCAAACACTCGTGGACGGGGTTAGATGAATCCCCAACCTGTATATATCAAGAACTAATATTAAATATTTTTTGGTCATTGGGAACTAATCTTCAAATTTTGAGGGTTTTTTCAAAAAAAAAAATATTTTGATTTTACATGATGCTTATTAAATGCATATTTAGGGGTCTTTTCATTTTAACCACTATACACATAGGATTATAGCTTTAGTGATAATCATACATTAGATATCAATGCATTTGAGCATGACTGGGTTGATAAATCATATGATTATACATGTTATTCTTTCTTAAGTTTTAATGAGATTAAAAATATATGTTTCGACTCGATCAAAATTTGAAAAACGATAAATAACTAAGTCCCCTGATTGGATTGATAAATCATATAATTAGATAATCAAATTCAGAAAAAACTAGGGGTGAGCATTCGGTTTTTTGTTCGGTTTTTTGCCCAAACCGAACCGAACCGAAAAACCGATATTTTTTTAAAACTAAAACCGAACCGAACGGAATTACCCAAAAAACCGAACCCGAAAAACCAAAATCCGAACTATGAAAACCGAACCGAACCGAAAAAACCAAAATATCACAAAATTATCCGAAAAACCGAAAAAAAAAAAGAAAAAAAAAACCGAAAAACCAAAATCCAAAAATTGTATGTATGTATACATATAATATTTATGTAAAAATATAAATATATGCATATATTAAATATATATATATATATATATATATATAAAACATATATTTAATTATTATTATATTATATATATATATTAAATATAAATTCATTTTTTTGGTTTTTTTCGGTTTATATTATA
>JAYDZE010544360.1:0-14202 GCA_034509125.1 Monilaria moniliformis | reverse complement strand
AAATTAATTAGCAATTAATTTCCCATATTAATCCTGGAAAGATCTCGGGAAGGGGATTCCTTCATTGGAATTTAAATGCAAACCCCAACAGGGATATGTTAAATTTTCGATGTGAGATGAATTAACCACTTTCACCATACTCCATTTTTACGATATAAGTATTTCTATTATTTTAAATACGAATAATTGGTTTAGTGGTAAAAGACTCTTATAGAAGCAATAGGTGATTCCATTAAATTTAAAAAAAAAATTGAAGTTTTTTTCTTTATTTTTTAATTTATTTTATTTATTTCCATTTAATTTTGTTTATTTTTTTTTCTTTTCGCATTTTCCTTGTCCTTTTTTGGTTTTTTAATTCATTTATTTTTGTTTTATTAGAATATAAAAGTTAAATCCAAATTATGTGTAAAAAATATTTCCAACTCCTAGACCAAACTATTGAGAAATAATATCTCGCAATGCCATTTTAATTTAATTTTCTCACTATGTTTCTTAAATACGTACGGGTACAACGACGTCATTTCAATAAAATTATGTAATCTTAGAATTTTAATTATTAAATATTTTTTTCAATTATGTAATTATTGGATTTTAATTGTGTAAATTTAATTATTTTAATGAAATTCGTATATTTTATAAATTTGAAAAATCAATTTAATATAATATGTAATAAATATAATAAATAAGGATGAGTATAGAATCAAAAGATGAGACTCGTGAATAATGCAAGAGAATAGTTAAGGGATAGAATATGGGTATTGTCTCTTGATCAAATAATAGGGCAAAAAGTGCTGTGAAGTACATGAATAGTTGATGAATAATGCAAGGAAATTGACGATTAAAAGACAACGTTTTGAATGGGCTTAAGTTAACAAATTTGTCCCTTAAAAAAACAAATGCACCCCGACATTATCCGATCCGTCCATGAGAATTTGTGCTAGAAAAAGACATCGCAATCCTTGTCTCTCTATATATAAAAGCAATATTCCCCAAAAATTTGTTTTAAATTTAGTAATATGTTATTTAATATCTAAATTACTTAATCAATTATTTTTAGAATTAATTACTTAAACCTTAGCTGGTATTATTTTATTTATATTTTATTTAATGGTTAACTGAATAAAATTGTAATTTTTAGTTTTAAACAATTATTTATTAGAATTTAAATTTTTTAAATATTCAACTGTAATTTAAAATGAATGAGCCTAAGATAATCAAGTATCTAGGAATATATTTAGTTATGTATTTTGTTCAATGAACTATATTTCCATATTTGATGGAATTTGTAAAATTCTTTATAATCTATATTTATTATTATTATTAGTATTATTATTATTATTATTATTATTAAAACAAAAATTTAGATTGCATGCATACTAAAATAATTTAATTTTCAATTAGTCGAGAATATATTATATCACAATTATAAGCATGTAATACAAAATATAAAATAATTGCATATGGTTTAATTTTAGTATCCACTAAATTATGGGGGAATCGATGCGTGAACCTTTTTTATACACACATATTTCAATTATTTCTATGGTTAAATGTTACTCTATCTCCCCCTACTTTATACTAAACTTATAAATTTACATAACTAATTTCTACGTAATATAAATTTGCTCATAAAATGATAATATTATTATTATTATTTGATAAAAACTTTTAAAAACATATTTTCAATTTTAATTTTTGACAATAAAGTACAATTCAGTTAGTAACATGTTTTTCTTCTAATTAATAAGTTGGGGGTTCGAGTTACCACGGAGGGCGAACGATAATCATTGTTGACATTTTTTTAAGAAAAGAGGAAAAACAAAAAAAAAAAATTTAATTTAGTACACGTATATTTATAAAAAAAAATAGATTACAAAGAAAATACACGTACATATACCATATACCATACTTGCACAGTATTCTCAATAACATGTCATTGCAGAGTCCACACATCCAGCGAGCAAGATCTATTACAATATCTACCAACATATATGAAACGTAGGATAACCAGCTACATTATCGATACATAAGCATAGCAACACACACACGCACGCACGCACACACGCGCGCACACACACACAGAGAGAATAGCAACATTTGGTTGCCACGTGAATCTCAGACAATCTGTCCGAAAAGTCCTCCAGCAACTTGTTTCATCATGCCTTTAATCTGCACGTTCAAATAGAGAAAATGTAAAACAAAGCGTAGCTGAAAGCTGACAACTGGACGGACAAATTGGTTGTTAGATGGAGTTCAGACTAAATTTTTCACAAAATGCAAAGAAACAGGATAACTGAAAATGTTAACCTGCTTTGTTGAAAGGCCAATATCTTGCAAATCATCAAGCTGTATAGCAGAACATAACGTTATTCAGATTATGTATGCAAAGACGTGTTGTAAAAGAGCTACTACTTCAAAATATGTTCTTACACTTTTGAATGGTTCAGGAAATTCTTCACGCATTTCCATAATGTATGTAGCTCTCTTCTCTCCAATACCCTGTATCAATACATAAATTACATTAGATCACACTAGTGTTTGTTTATGTACTAGACATGTGAAACTTAACATACCTTCAGGCTCTTTAATTCTTCCCTGCAAATAAGAACAATGAAAAAAGAATCAGCGATTGCAAATTCATTATCATTCATAAAAGCTATCAGTGTAACTTTCAAATATTAAAACTTCTACTGGATGGTAAATGTTTAGTGTTAAGTGACATATAGTGACAAAATAAATTTTAGTGTTTTATTTTTCAGCATAAGCAAAATGAATCATTATTGCATTGTTAACTCTACTCAGTAAATTGTACATGATAAGGGGCATATCATGATACAAAATAGGATCACTATGAAAAAAAAGGTTATTAAACTAACTTACTTGTTGGCAGAATTCAAAAAGGTGAGGTACTCGTGGACAACAGAGTGCTGCATCACAAAAAATATTGGATCAGTAAGATAACCAAAAATGAAGACCATAAAAATATTTTTGCATCACATACCTTTAGTTTAGAACTGCGGTTACTAAAAGTACCCCGAGGAGTACAATATCTTGCACTGTTAGGCTCCATTGCTGGGGTCTTCGGTTCCTGATTATCATTATAGCTCACTTGATTGTTACATGGTGTGGCTATCTCCTCTGGTGTCTTAATTGTCACTGGAGTTGATTCACATAGAGACTTTAGGTTGTTACATATTTCTCTAATTCTTTCACTGAGTGGTGGGGATCCATCACCTTTTTTGTACAAACATTTGTTCTCCTCACATGTGGTAGCTGATTTTTGGCATAAAACAACAAAATGAGTGAAGTGTTATAGCATACATATACTCCCTCCGTCCCCAAAAACTATAGTACATATGATTTGCACGGGTTTTAACAAAATGGTTAATAGATATGGTTTGAGTGGATAAAAGGTATCACCAAGGGTCCCATTATGTAGAAAAGGTGTGGTTTTTTGGTAAATAAGAGGTTCTTTTAAGGTTGAAATATAAAGTCGAGTGCGGGGCCATGCTCTAAAACGGAAAGTGCTATACTTTAGGGGACACCAAATATAGTAATTGTGATATAGTTTTGGAGATAGAGGGAGTATATCATAGGAATAAATTAAACTACCTGTTTCAGACTGTGTATGAACTTTTGCATCTGAAATATCACCAATAGTTTCTTCAAGCTCATATAGCTTATTATCCTGGGGAAACTAAAATTTAAATTTTATCAAAATGCATATAGAAAGCCAAGTTATAAAAGTCAAGCACAAGTAATATTTAGGTATTTCATTTCTATACTACTGATATAAAGTTGGATACCGTTTTCATCAAGATAGCTGTATCATCAGTAGTGGCACTTGGAGTACCCTCCAACTTTGACATACATTGTGACCCAGGTGCTTCAGCATTTGAATCTTCAATCTGCTCCACAGATGAACTACATTCTGAAATGAATATGCCTTGTGGAGCCTGCAGCATTCATAGGTGTAAAACTGTATCCTTAAAAGACATTGTTGGCAATGATGCAAAACCATGACTAGGGAAACTTTACATTTTAACTTGCGTACCTCTGCTAATGAAAACGGTGCAACAACTAAAGCAAGGCTTGGTAGAATTTTGGACTTGTGGCACGAAGTATCTTCAGATTGGCATCTCAACTGCATCATTTTCAAACAATTATATATATTGAATGACATATGGAAAGCAGGGCTTTGGTAGAATTTTGGACTTTCATGCATGATGCTCATGATATCAAAGTTATGAAATTAGTGGATGTTGTGTTTCATGTATAGATGTTGTAGTCATACTAACTGTGAGATTTGATGGTTTAAATAATTTTATCTACATGAACAAAATATGCATTAAATTAACATAATAATTTCACTCATAATAAATGAAATCTGGCATTGAAAGCTAAAATTTATTATAATTTCAGAATGATTTATTAAATATGTGGTTCATCACATTACATCTTGCAAATCGCATCTTAACTGCATCTATTTTTATAATCTCATATTGGATGCGGGGGCGCTCTTTGGGTACAGACATTAATTAAATCCACTAATAGAAAAACTAAAGATGCAAGAAAGAAATAAAATTTACTTGAGAAGTTGCACAATTTGAGACATACCTGCTTAGAGTTAACTTTCTTCACTTCATCAACGAGCTTCCTTTAAACAAAAAAAAAAAGGTAAAGGATAAATTATTAGAATTTCAGCAGCACCTCTATCCTCCCGTTCAAACCAACCATGGAAGTAGTTTTACCTTCCCTTCAAGTTGTGACTATCCTTCGTTGCAGAAAGGAGCCGACTATGTCCAAACGGCATCTTTGCACTTACGGAAGCTGACATTGTCTTCCCACTTTGAAATGATGAAAGTACCTTCACTTTTGCTGAGGTCTGACTTCTATTGGTTGAGTCTGTCTTCCCACTTTGAAATGATGAAAGTACCTTCACTTTTGCTGAGGTCTGACTTCTATTGGTTGAGTCTGTCAACACTTGCTTGATGCTTTGACACCGAGAGACTAAACTTATGGAGCTAAGAGAGTCTTGGCTAAACCACGGGTTCTGCATCAAAGTATCAAAATATTATAACCAACTTTTAAGTGATAATCAGATTCATGCAATATAATTAGCAAAGCTCAGGTACCAAGCAAGTGAGCAGTAAAACACGATTTCTTCCACAAAGGGAGTCTTGTAAAATTCGAGTGAGTTTACTTTCGCGATATGGCACACGCATCTCATTGGCACTGATAGCACTAATTACATTCAGTAACGCATAAAGCGCCTTATTTTTCCTATTACTCTCAACAGGTGTGTTCCCTTGTCTGCTATTTTTTCTGAGATCCTCATAGCCTGTTAAGATGTATAACGTTAAAACTTAGAATAAACATAAGAAGACATTTAGCGACTAACATAGTTCAAAATGCAGAGAGAATTTTCATAAGAAAAATACCTGCTAGGTCAACAAAATTAATCTTGTTGGCCAGCTTGGCTTTCATTTTGCCATCATCAGACGATATATGCACCATCAAGCCCTTCTGGTGTGACTGATCAATTGCTACTTTCTGAGTATTCTGTGAACAGCCCTGACTAAAGTACATATTATGAAATTCTGTAATAGAATTCACGGGAACCTGAAAAGGACATCACATTCCACATAAATATTGTTTGATATTGAAAAGAAGGCTAAAGTTAATAAAACCTGTAAAAACAAAGCCATAATTCTTGCCTTAGAAAGTCCTATAATGTTGACTTTGCCATGAGCATCATCCAGTACTTTGATAGCAGGATGGTCGGGGTTCAAGAGATCCTTCACGTGTTCTTGAGTTAATTCATATAGAGATATGGAAACTGACTTCCCCGTCTCTTTTGCCTTTGCAAGGATGTCAGACATTGCCATCACTGCTAAACCAGGTTTCTCTTGAGATCCCTTCAGTAAGTAGGAGAAGTAACTTAGCATGCATTTATTTCAGCAGTAAAGGAAAACGCCAACTTCATATCAGGAGAGAGATGCAAACGGCAATGACACAGAAAAAAAAACACCTGGATGGTGTAAGTTTTGCCACTTCCTTTAGCTCCCAGAGCAATGACAGATGCATTTCGACCCCCAAAAAGTTCTAGCACCAGGGGTTGTATCTCTCTTGAATATATTCTATCAATTTCTTCAAGTTGTTCGTAGCAATAATCCAGCTCATAACCGTCCTTTCTACAAATAGATGGCAAGAGACAAGATTATATCGGGGTAAAACTATGAAGGTCTTGAGATTTATGTTTTTCTTCAAATTGATCATGACTTGATACGTGATCCTTACTAATAATCAAGTCCTAACTGCTGATAGGGTCATATAGAAACAAATCAAAAACTATAAGGATGTCAACACTTATACTAGATCATGTATGTTGGGCATGATTCCTGTGTAGGAATTATAGCAGTGTAATAGAGAAAAATATAGGTTATCTATAAATTCTGAGGCATCGGACAAAATACTATCGTTCTATAATCCAGCATCCATCCTCCTGACTAAGAGATGACACAAAATCAAGATTACATCAGATCAAATTGAGAGCTGAGCTTACACCTTAAATTTGAAGCTGGAGTTTCTCCTTTCTTGATATAGGAAGTGCTCAGTCTAAACAATAAAAAGAAGTCCAGAATTTCAATTCAATGAATTGGCAAATTTTGCAGATAAGAGCATCCATATAATTCAGAAATTTCTACAGAAACTTGATATAAACTCCTATGCAAATTATATCGCTCTTCACAAAACTCAAAGACATAATCCACCATGGTAAGCCCTAAAAAGAACCTCAATTTCCACAGGAAAATCTCAACACCAGTTCAAAAAAATCAAAATCAAAACAAGATAAAACAAAATACGCTATGCACCACCACGAAAGTCCAACTTTCCTTAAAAAACACCAGTAACTCAAAGTCCAATTACAGTAAACAAACAGCAAATGAGGAAACTAGAATGATAAGAAGGGGAAGAAATTACCTGGTAGATTGAGTGTCAAAAAAAACTTTACACTTTTCAGATGAGCCGTTCTCTTCCGGATTTTTTACAGTGATCCATGGCTTTAAGTCTCGGTTTAGGGATTCAGATTCTCTGTGCGTTAAACCCCTAATTTTCCCAATGATTCGAACATTTCTAGATGGATTCGAGCAGTGATTTAATTTTACAGCATTGGTGGTGTCAGCTACTAAGAGAGGCATTGTAGAATTTGAAAATATAGTTGCGGGGCGTATATGACTATGAGAAATATGATTTATGGAGGAGACTGAGTAGCCGTTGGGTTTTCAAGTCTTCGATTTCTCGCGCCTCTGCTCCAGATTCTAGTAATATTTACTATTTTACCCCTTTTTTGAAAGAGTGACTTCAAATTTAGTCATAGGAGATGGAGAGTTGCACATTTGTGGTTTCTGAAGATAAGAACGCACATTTACGGTCCCTGAAAATGGAGTTAATATTATTTGAGGTCATTTTCCACTTTTTGACCTATTTTTCTTTCGAAAACACCCATCAACCCTTCAAATGTATAATTGTATATTTTCAATTCCACTCAATTCTTGGCTGACATATGCATATCATTTCACAATACTTTTTGCATATTTTTCTTGATTTGATGTTTTCTTGATGATGTAAAGCTTCTAGCCTACTTTTTGATACTCTTTCTCTCTCTCTCTCCAAATATATATAGCAGAAAACTTAAAATTGAACTGAACTGTTGTTGCGACTTTCCTCCCTTCAACTTTGATTTTTGCTGCGAAAATTTGGTAACAATGGTACCGCTTCCTGGACCCTACTCTAGCAAGAGCTCTCCTAATGGTTGTTAGGGCTTTTGCCTTTTCCTTCGGAGTTGTCTACAACAGCTTAAACTCAAGGTTCCTATGATCCAGTTCAAGTCACATAAAAAGGCTGAAGCTAAAGCGCATCACTAGGGGGGTTATTTTATTTAATATTTCCCGAAATGAAAATAATTCATGAGAAAAATCAGTTCTTCAATATGGACCTCTATTTGAACTGGTCAGTTGGCATACAATGTTTGAGCGTTTCTTACACTTAAAAAAGAAAAAAGAAAAAGACATCTTCTTCTTCTTCTTCTTTTTTTCCTTTTACTTTTCTCTTCTTAACCCTTTATTCACACTTTTCGATTTTGGTCGAATTTTGTTCTTATTGATCTGTATATTCAAGAAAAACAATTACAAGATCATTATTCATTACTAAATTCAGCAAGGAAATCAACCTTCAATAATAATTGAACTAGTTAATGAAATCTTCAACTCTTTCGATCTACCTGGTAGAGCCAAGTATATAAATAATGAGCTTGGTAAAACCTGCATATAAAAACAAATGATTCATCTAATACGTAACCTAAATTTATGTAGAATAATCCTTAAGTTTGGTAAGAATTTATATATTCCATAACTTAAAATTTTGCCATAGGTTCAATCAAATAAAGTATATTTATTATGGAATATGTACATGAAATGTGGTAGATGTGGGAGAGAATGACATAACAAACGAAATTGTAAAAATGACCCTAGAAGATTAGGTTTCTATTCTGAAATTGTGCAACAGATTAGGTACCTATTTTGATATTTAGCAAAAGATTAGGTACGTGTTATGCTATTTTGTCGATACATAGGTACATGTTATGATATTTTGCTAATACTTAAGTACATGTTATAATATTTTAAAATGTAACAGATTTCTCGCGAAAGTCAGTCATCCCACGATAAAATGGTTCGATCTCAAACTGAACAAGATACAAAAGCAGATGCTTCCGAAGTCGTCATGATCCAAATATATTTTATTATTTAATTTACTTTTTTCTTTTGCTGATTTAGTATAGGTATAAATTATAGGGATAATGATCAAGACCATTTTGTAATTTCTAAGAGAAAAGAATTAATTAGTGTTTCGAATTCAGATAATTCGTCGATACGTTTTATGTTTTTCTTTTTCTCCACATCTTCCTCTTTCATTTTTCTTTCTTTCTTGAAATTATTGAACCACGTATATAGATAATAAATCACATTTTTTTTGCCTGTCAATTGGGGTTGATTTCTTTTAGCAACATATTTGAACATTTACAAAAAAAAAAAGTTTTTTTCAAAATTGAAAATTTTGATCAGCCTTCCGTTAAAAACAAAAATGAATTTCTTTCTCTATCAACTAAAAATAACGAATATAAACGCATCATAATTTAGAAAGAATATAGAAGTGTCATATATTCTGTATTCACATTATTCGTACAAATTATGTGTATATAATGAGAAAATGAATCCTACAAAATATTAATTGGAAAGAATCTTGGAGTTTTGGCAGTAAGAATTATTGAATTTGAATCTGAAATGAAGAAGAAGATGTTATATTGCATATATTTGAAGAGAGGGAGTGTAAAAAAACTTAGCCTCCTACACACTTTATGTCAAATCAATAAAAAACTGCAAAAAAGTGCTCTGGAATGATGTGCATGTGTGTTAGGCTGGAAAAGTAGAAGTCCAAATGTACAGTTATACCCTTAAAAGGTTGAGATGCATTTTTGGAAGAAAAATAGGCCAAAAAATGGAAAATAATCTGAAATGATATTAACCTCATCTCCAAGGAAAGCAAATGTGCGTTTTCATCTTCAGGGACCGCAAAAGTGTAACCCCCCATCTCCAAGGACTAAATTTGAAGTTCACTTTTTGAAATCCAAAATTACATATTTTATTCGTATTAGGCAAAGGTACCAGCTAGCTCACCGAGTCCGGCCAATAGATTTGAAGTCCTTTAGGTCGGGCTTTCTTAATGATCAAAAGCGGTCCACTTCAAAAAATTTGCACTATAAACAATACTTTCGGCTTTCTTTGAGCTCCATTATTTGGCCCGCTATATTTTCCTGCCGATTTATTTTAATGAAAAGCCTCGTTGGGAACTGATTTCCATGATAAGTTTGTTGTTTTTTTTAATAATTTAAGCTTTATATTGATATTATCAATAGTTTATACGAAAACAATGATAATTAAGGATTCAAATGAATATTTACTTGTTTTAGGCAGATTTGGGTGTGGTTGGGTCATTCGCCTCGGATACGCTTTATGTTTAACTTTGTCGATAAAATTAAATAAAGGTGATTTAGTCTTTGTTGTATTCAAAATTTATAAATATGTTTTTATAATAATTTTCATAAAATCAAATCAGATTTTTATTAGCAAATACATATTTTTAAAAAATAAATAATACATTTTTCACAATTTATAAATAATTTTAAAAAAATCAAATAAAACTTTTATTTAAATATATGTACTTTTTTATTAAAATTCAATAAGATTAGAGTCTTATTTGATTAAAAAAAAACATTATCTGCTATTAAGAAAATCTTAGTTAATTTTTAAAAAATGACTTTCATTGAAGCAAAATGTCAATTATAAAAGTTTTAAGGTCTTATTTTATCTTAAGAAAAATCTTATTCTTTAAGAAAAGTCTTATTTGATGTTATTACAAAAATGATATTTTGTATTTATGCAAACTCTCATTTATGAATAAAATGTGTAAAAGTCTTATTTACATTAAATTGAAGTTTTAAATAAGAATAAAAAAATTATAAAGTTTATTTGCTATTTAAAAAAGTCTCATTTGCTCTTATAAAATGTCTTGTTTGATTTTATTAAAAGTCTTATTTACATTGTAATAAAGTCTCATTTACAAATAAAAAGTCTTATTTACTTTTAAGAAAAGTCTTATTTACCATTAAAAATCTATTTGATTTTATAAAATTATTATTTACATTCAATCAAAATTTAATTTAAATATAATTTTTTTATTCTTAAAAAAAGTCTTATTTGTTGTAAGAAAAAGTCATATATAATTTTTAAAAAATACTATTTACATTCAATCAAAGTATCATTTACAAATAAAACTTTTTTAAAGTCTTATTTGATTTTAAAAACATCTTATTAAATTTTATAAAAAAAATTGTTTACATTTAAATTAGAAAAATGTTTGTATAGTTCTTTTTATTTCTAACCAAGGTTTGGAATGAATAAAAAACATCTTATTTAATTTTATGAAAATCATTAGTTGCCATAAAGAAAAGTCTTATCTTATTTTAACATAAATTTAAATCAAATTTGTATTGTCAAGGTGTGGGATGAAAAATTGAAAAATTTCCATTTGAATTGTCATTTTTATTTTAAACCAAGGTTTGGAATGGAGAAAAACAAATTTTATTTAATTTTATAAAAATTATTATTTGCTATAAAGAATTTTTATTTTTATTTTATGAAACATCTTATTTTTAAAAATAAGTTTAAATTAAATTTGTATTGTTAATGTATGGAATGAAAAAGAAATAGAGGTCAATATGATTCAAATATATGACCTTTTATTATAATAAGACATGTTGTACGTACCACTAGGCTATACACCTCATATGCGTATTTTATGTAATAATATTTGTCTTTATAAACCTGCATTAGCGCGATTGTTGCATACATGCAACACACCTCACAAGTGTGTTTTTGCGATCATGTTAATATAGACGTATAATACGGAGAAACTATATTTTCATCAAAACCAATTAATTTAGCCTTTAAGTTTAAGTTTTTTTCCCCCTCAATCTAATGATCCATATCAATTATTCAAGTCCCAACTAAACTCAAATAATTATTATGAAAAACGTGTATCATTCTCATTATCTCTTATGGTTTCCAGTGTAAGATTATGTATCCAACACTCAAACGATAGGTTGGTGGTTCCAAATGAGTGCACCCTATTGTATGAGGGGAATACTGTTAGGGTAGATACTGAATTCAAGTTGCTTGTATGTAATCTTAATCCTAATTAATAAGAAAAAAATATTTCATTGCATTAGTTTGTCTTTTATATTATGTTGATTTTATTCAAGTACTTATAAATGCAAAAACGTGATCAGGTCATCTACATTATAGGGTGAATGGTGGTCTCGTCATCACTAAAGGTTTTCTTATCCGATGCCATGCAGAGGTGAATAAGAATTTCACAACCTAAATAAGAAAGAGATTACATATTGTTTACGGTTGTAGTGTCAGACCTAAAGTCTCCTAACCTTGGGATGACGAATGAAACTGCTGTGGTATAGCACTGAAAGGATCGCAGTAAGATAAGTCCTTCTTGTTGAGTACTGAGATGAGATCTCGGAAATTATTATTTCTTAATCTCTACATCTAACATTGAGCATACACATTATTCATTGCTTTGACTTGTCAATAGGTGAAGGTTTTTCCGTAACCCCAAAGAAATTCTGACATCTTGGGCAGTGATAGTTAATGTCTAGCGGTGCTAGGATTGTTATTGCATTATATCGTACCCTAGCTGATCCCAGATTGATAATATCTCCAAGAGGTGTTTGAGATAAATGTTGTATTGTGCAAAAAGTTGGCTACGTTGAATTTAATTCCAGTACAATAATTAATGATCTTGAACTAGACAACTCTTGGTGAAATATATCAATTAATTGAAACTAGCAGATTTTAATTAATTAATGGATATTAAAAATCTTAAAGGATGAAATAAATTAAATTAAAATGAGCTCAAATTATTCATAATTTGGATTTGGGATGAGAATTCAATATTAATTTTTATATTGGTCCAAATTAATATTATATGAGACTTGAATTAAATTTATAGCTTAATTTAATTAGAAGAGCCTAATAGGGAGCTCAAACTCAAACCTACTTGAATCCCTAGCTTAGCCCATTATGAATTTTATAAATAGGGAGAAAAGAAGGGAAAAAAACACATCTAAGCCTACACAAGACACACAAACACAAGCATAGTTTGGAGTAGGAGACGTCTCCCACTCATTCTCTCCCTCAAGCTTGGTTTTAGTTCATCTCCTTCAATTTCTAGTCCCTAGTCTAGATAGATATACCCCATCCTATATTCAAAACTTCAATCCGCGGGAATAGGCTAGACGATTCGAGGTTGAGTATCGAAGATCGTCACCTGGAAAAAGGAGTAAGCCATCGGGATATTTGGAGATCAATTTAAAGGTGTAATTCTCATCCGTAGTAAGCATGTCTTAGGATTTATTTTCTTATGCATGCTTAATATGTGTTCTAGAAAATCTTAGGATTTAACTGAATGCATGAGAAATCGAATTCTCTACATTATCCTAGAGAAATCTTGGGTAATGAGAATTCCTTCATTGAATTTACCCATCAAATACAGCAATTGCAACTTTCTCGTAAGCTTACTTAAGGATAAGCCTTGGACAACTAGGTCCTATGACTGAGATAAGCTGGCTGAAATAGCTGGGTAGCTTATCTGAATACAAGAAGGCTGGCTTATCCAAGTCAGCAACCAATTAGATTATCTACTAATAGCTCGCAAGCTTATTAGTTGGACATATAACTGCTTGGAGTGCAGAATGTGGTGGTTTAGTTACTCGTTTACTTAGAAAATCTTTTTTAAGATTACTTAACCATTTATATATAAGCTTAATTAGTATTAAGGCAGAGCTAGCTGTGAGTTTGTGTGGTGTTTGATGACAATTTAATAACACAATAGTAGATACGATATTAAAGAACACACAAAGTTTTACATGGTTGGCAGTAAATCCTCATACTTCCACGATTTAGTCCAAACAGATTATTCATTGAACCTTTGGATTGGTTTGTTGATGGGCTATAAGTGCAGCCGGCAAGAACGTAACTTTTTCTTGCGTACGATTTGACTGGTCGTGTCCCGAATCTAACTCTTTTAGATGACTAAACACTTCGTCGCTTACTAGCTTTTATCTACTAACTTTAACTCCCAACTTCTGCATAAGGGATAAGGTTGAGGGTTTAAATAAGCAAACTGTTATAACGAATATCAATTCTTAGTATCATTTCCTCGATCTAAATATTAGATGTTTACAAAGTTGGGCTTAGATTGAATAGAAGTATGTGTGAAACATAAGTACGAGCTTGAAGATCACTTAACAATTGATTTCCTTATCGTTTACTTAGCTGCTAGAGTTCTTGAGTGTTTGAGAGTGTTTAGAGCTTGAGAGCTTTATGTTTGCAGTAATTTGGTAACTTTTATTGTCGATGGTTGTAATGGCCCTCGATTTTATTAGCCAAATTGTGCTATTAAATTTCAATTAAGAATCGAGGTTTATGAAATTAAGTATTAACTTGGAAATTTATTTAGTAATTTGTATTACAAATTGCTAAGAGAAGAAACGCAATCAAGAAAATACAT
>JAYDZE010544349.1:0-14204 GCA_034509125.1 Monilaria moniliformis | reverse complement strand
ATTTAGTACTATGTCTGAGCTGGTTTAAGCATAGTTTTCCCATGAAGTCATGAAGTTTGGCGGGAAAATGGCATTTTCGTAATATTTCTCACAATTCAGTTTTTAGGTATTAGTATAGATGATCAATTTATGCTTAACAAAAATATAAATTTGGAAAATAAAGAAGAGAAGTTTTACTTTGGAATCAATAATTCCTTACTATCCTTAATAAGACAGTAGTATAATTTTGGAAGGATAAGACCGACAAATTCTAGTTTTAGAAACAATAATGCTCTCTTTTTTCCTCGGAAACGTAAAAATAGTAAACTATGCACAAGTATAGAAATATTACCCTTTTCAGAAACTAGCGGAATTTTCCGATGAAAAAAACACTGACGTTGGAGAAAAATAGTTCCACATTTCAATTTTATTAAATAAATAAATAAATAAATTGCAACGAGCTCCGGCGATTCACCGTTCTCCGGCGAACTCGTGAAAATCCGGTTCATATATCGAACCGCTTCGTTGCCGTTTACGAAGCGCCAGCTTCCGACGAGGTGAGAATATTCTCTATCACTTTTCATTTTTTGCGATCAATTGCATGCTGGCGTTTACTCCGCGTTTGTGAAGCAATTCTCTCTGCACGCAAAGTTAATTGACAAATTTGAATTGTAGAAGATGTATATCAGTTTGCGGAGCAGGTTGATATTTGATTGTTGAATTTGGTTAGTTTCTGCGTGATGTTTGATGCTGCAAATGTAGGTGGAAGTACATCTAGCTCGTTAATGATTTAATTTTGTGGAAATTATAGCTTTTTGATCTACCGTACATATGAGATTAGAATTTGGATATTTGCACCCAGCGCTTTGGCAAGTGAGATTACTGGATGAAATTTCATTTTTTCAATGGGAATTTGAAATAGAATGTTGGAGTTAAGTGCTGAGAAAGAGGATTTCTGTGTGTGTGTGTGTTCATCTGTCGTACAATTTCTGCAATTGTGTTGGTGTTGCAGTAAGCATTTTGGTGGAGAATGCATCTTTTGAAGCGTTTAATGATCAGAACCAAATCGTTCTTCACTAAAAGGATACTGTATTGGAGGATTTTAATTGCCAAAGATATATTGGGCAAATCAATTTGGCGGTTCTATCAAACTATTCGATCAGATACAATTTATAGTATATGTCAATTTGACCAGAATGGAGGATTTACTTGCCAAAGATATATTGGACAAATCAAATTGACCAGAATGAAAATTGAATCAGGGTATATGCCAATTATTTACTATTTTCATAAATTGCTAAATAGTCCCTTGGACCCCGCTACTGGGGGCGCTGCCCCCAGACCCCGTCCTTTAGGGATTTCGCTCCTAAGATCATAATAAATTTAAATAAGCGCGCACTCTGCACCTCCAAACTGATATGATATCTTATTATGACGATATTGGCCAATTAAGTTAATCCAATTACACTAAAATATCCAACAAGACACATTTCCAGAGAATGGCAACATGGAAGGTCTAAGTGGAAGGAGTTGCTTTCAAATTGATAGCGATGTTGATATTGCTGAAGATGATTGATTGATAATCATTGCAGAGGATAGTATGATCTCTTGCTTGATCTTAATCATTTACGTTATTCAATTATTCGTAAACTGTTAATACAGGATTAGTTATAAAATCTCCTTGAAGCTTAAGTTCTCTGTTTCACTAAGTGAGAAATAATAGGAAATATGAAGTTGTTACAAGAGAGAATTGGAATGTAATGAATTTTGAGCTATAGTTTACGCTGAATGTTTCTTCATCGACTTCATTTTTGATAAGTAGCAATATGTTGCTAGTTTAGGGGTCTATTCGAGCTCAAATTGAGCACATATCTACACTAAAAAGGTGAAAATGGGCAGGAAATCAATGAAACGGTAGCAAGGAACTGAGGAGCGGAAAGAAATGAGAAAAACGGCTGAAATGGGCTATTTTAAACCTTCAAGCTGATCAGCTCGTCAGCCCGGCAGATGAACAGATCACAAGCTCAGCTCGGCAGTATCATCAGTTCGGTAACTGAGATCGACAGCGGTAGTTCGGCGAAATCCCAGGTCGGCAATACTGAAATCCAGCAGCTCGCTAGATCAGCAGCGCACCAGTGCAACATATCAGCTCGTCAGCTCGGTGTTGACCACATCGATAAGCCTGGTATAGGTGACCTGGAGTGCTAAAGCAATTATTCAGCATAGATAAAGTGGTCCCCATGCAGATTTGGTGAGCTGGCACTCCCAGCACATGCAGAGGGTAGAAACGTCCAATCAACTAGAAGAAAGTGGAAAAAACCTAACTTGGAGGAAGGGAAAGCCACCCTATAAAAGCTGGAAGAAGGAGGAGCAAGGGGGATATATACACGGAGAGACACAAGGCCACAGCACTCTTAGATAGTTTTCTTAGATAGCTCTTAGATTAAATCTATAGAAAGAACATCCGCTGCTACCATGGGGTAAAGGGAGAAGAACCTGTTACTGTTACTGTCGCTCAAAGTTTACACTGTTACACCGTTTTTATTTTGTTCTTAACTCTTGTTTTCTTTCGATTTCGGTTATAGTAGTGCCTCCCATTTCGTTTGTTTTAGTTTGGATTTTTATTTCTGCATCTTTAGCTATAAACTTAGATACTTCTTGCCTTCGAATATTTGAGTAATTTTTAGTGAAAACCTAATTCCCTTGCGTTAATATCAGTTAATCTTTGTGGTGATCTTTTTAATCCGTTTACTTGTTACTCTCGAGTCGATTTTGAAGTATTTGGTAAAATATTGCAAGTGTTTTCGAGGTTGTGCTATGGAAGTTTTCAATTTAATCAAGAGCTTCTAGTTTTCTTGTTGGTACATTAATGGAGTTTTGGATGCGAATTTCTGTGTTCTTTCCTTTTTGAGTTAAACAACTTTAGCTGGGTTTTCGCTTTTTCTGATTGTTCGTCCCTGCAAAGCTCTGTTCCATTTTCTAGTTTAATACCTGAAAGCTGCTATTTCGGTTTTTAAAGTAGGATTGTTAGAGTCCTAAAATAGAAAGTTGGTTAGTTCTTTCGTTTGCTTTCTCTTGAAGTTTTGTTGCTTAAATTTCAGTGATGTTGCCTTCTAGTGTTTAATCTCGATTTTAGTTCTAAGGTAAATTAGTTTTACCTTTGTTGTTTCTTTTAATATCGCTTAATCATTTGGTTTTAGTTCCCACGCTTTAATTAGTTAAATCTTTATTTTTCGTTCCTCCTTAATCTTTAGGCGTGGCGGCATTGCCGACCTTCTTGGGCATAAGATAGACATAACAAACTCCCGTTCCCTGTGGGTTCGACCTCGTACTTGTCTTATACTAGCCAATAGTATAGAGGAAGTGGGAGCTATAAATTATCTTGATAGAGCTGATTGTGCTTGTGCTTTAATTCCAACGACTTAGCAGAATTATACTAACCTATCAATGCCTATCAAGAACCGATTGGGAACGATTCCTTACAAGGGAGTTGTTGGTGAATATTTATTTGTTTTAAGTTTTAATCCTTAGTTAGTTTAATTAAGTTTTTGTTTAGTTGGTTCAGGTGCAAGGCACATGCAAGTAGGCCAACTCGCTGGAGGTACATTTAGTGGGGACGTGCACAGAGAGAGCAATTTGAAATTGAATTTCCAGAAATGGAATGGTGTTTTTTGTCAGGCGAAATTGCAGGGCTGATTAGACCCTGCAGTAAAGACCCAACGGCTAGAAGCATAACGTCTAAACAGAGCAGTCGGAAGGCTGAACAGAAAGAGTCGTTGCACTCCTGCCTATAAAATCCGAACACCACTCCATTCGCAGGACTTTCAATTTTCTCTCCAACTCTCTGAATCTTCAAGCTTAGCCGACCAACCACTGTTCATCCATTAAACCAAAAACCAGTTTTTCCAAGGGAACTCGACATGACTAACACAAGAGCAAAGAGACAACGAACTGAAGAAGGGGAAGTAGCAACGCACAAGTCTAGCTCTTCTGAATCTGAGATTGAAGAAACCTTGATGGTGAGAAGCAGACGAAGAATGAGAATGGCTGCGGAAAAAGCGCAAGAGCAAATTCCTGCTCAAATTGAACCCCCGCCTGCTGCCCAGTCTGAAGGTGCACCAGAGGAAGAGGTAGACACGACACAAGATGAACCCCGACCTAGCGAAAGATTTTTGGCAGCCGAGAGAAGAAGGGAAGGGAAGGAGCCCATCGAGGGGGAACCATCTGCAGGGCAACTGGATGAGTCAATCTATCCGACTCCGAGGATTCCGAGTATGATGCCTCGAGCCCTTCACATTCGGAAGAGGAATCTGTGACATGTTCACCATCTCCCGATGCATGGAGCAGGCCGAAGGAAGTGATCACTCTGACCGAAGAGCTCCTTGACCAGATGAAGACATTCTCCGAAGAAGATACACGGAACAAGGTACTGGCCCGACTCGGTAAGGAGTATCGGGCCGGCCAAGTTTTAGACTTTCCTACTCTTGAGGTGCTTGCTTGCTTTGATGAGTTTATGAACTACTTTACAAGAATTGGTTTTGGTTGGTTGTTAAATGTGACTGCCGTTGATATCCCCATCGTGTTGGTAAATGAATTCTTTAATTCCTTCACTTTTTCTCCAAATTGCAATCTAGAAGAAGTGTCCATTTCGTTCCGTTTGTTTGGTAGAATGCATGAGATGAGCCTTCTAGAGTGGAACTTAAGGTTAGGGATAGTGTCGGCTGAAGAGGCATCTGAATTTTCTTTCCAAACTGCCGAAAGGGCCATCCCGAATAGACACACCCTGCCTTTCGACCAACAAGCCGCATGGACCATGCTCGCACACCCTTCAGCTGGCCCATACAGACCTACCCAAGCCCAAGGACACTATCTTCTTAATCCTGTCGTTAGAATGTGCCAAACCTTCATTGCCTACAACCTGTTAGGCCAAACCACTGGTTTTGGAAGGCTCTCCGTAACTGAAATTTATTTAACATGGTGCATCTACCAAGGGACAAGGGTAGATCTAGGCTTTTGGCCTGCTTACCAAATTAAACTGATTAGCACTCACCCAAACCGGAACATCACACTTTGCCACATTTTAGGAGCCTTTTTGGAGAGGAACTATGAAGTTGTCGTATAGGATGATTTATTCTTGGAACTCTGCCCTCCACCTGCCCATTTTGACCTATTTTTCTTGCGAGGTACCCTGATCGTGTACATGAGAGAAGGACGGCCTCACTTCTACACGCTCGGAGAAGCTGTGCTGAACACGAGCACATATGTCCATTTCCCGGAATCCGAAGTACAAATAGGGCGAGGCGAAGGTGATGCTGACGAGCAAGGATCGGAAAGAATGAAATAAATCCTCGAAGGGATTGAGGAACATAAGCAGCAACTGGCCAGGCTGGAAGTTGAAATGGCAGACATGAAAAAGGAATTCAGAAAGATGGCAAAGGCCTTGAAGAGAGTTATCAAAGAGCTGACCGAAGAAGCGGCACAGACACCTCCAGCAGTACCCCATGTAAGTAGCCCAGAACATACCACCCCGCCAGCATAAACAACCCCACCAGAAGAAAAAGCGCAGCCAGCAGCAGCAGTACCAGAACCAGCGTCCCACGCGAGCACATCACGCACGCGGACGTGGTCCAGTAGGCAAAACCGGTAAACACAAATAACTTTCCCCCAGTCGAGTCTTTTTTATTTTTCTTTTCTCATTTTCTTTTCCTTTTTCTTCTTTCTATTTATGTATCTAGAGTCTCCTCCTTTCACTTGGTCAATCGACCAAGTGTGAGGAGTTTGTTTGTTTGTTTGTTGTTTAGTCTGTTTTTCTTTAATTTTTTTCCTTTTCCCCATATGCATGCTTAATTAGGGCAAAACATAGGTCTCACTATTAGGCTAATTTCGAATGACTTGAAGATGATAGAGGCATAGGGAATAACCAATTGGGCCTTACTTCTTTCGAATCATTACCCAAAGTTACCCCCTAGTAGCCCAGTTTGAGCCTGCTCCATCTTTTCTTCATTTAGAATGATAAAAGCTCAACAGTCAGTAAAGTTCAAAAGAAAACCCTCAATTAGGGCGAGTTGAGACACCAAAAGCCAGGTTGAAATGAAAATTCAAAAAAATTAGAGTGCAAAAATTCAGGCAACAATTAGCCCTATGAAGTAAAAAGAAAAAAATGCACCGAGAACAGAACCTGACGCCTTCAATTAGGGCAAATTGAGCCAACTCGAAACCTTCAAGACAAACTGCTTAACTTAGAACAAATAGGGCCAAACCTTGTTCATCATAAGCCCCATTACAACCTAAGTTAAGACCGTTAGATGCCAGTCGACCGTGGAATATTCCCAAAACATGCAAATCAAAAGCACTCAAGGAGAGAATTACCTTTGAGCGTAGTGACAGAGTGAATCATTAGGGCAGTTTGATTCTTAACTCAACTTTAGATGCCAGACTGGCAAGGTTTCTGAACCTTCAATCTGGGCGAATTGGAGGAACAAAGAAGGCAGAAGAACGAAGAGCAAGAACAAGGACACTGCACCAAGTAGCCCAGCTGGGCAGTGCAACTACCCAAGAGAGACAGAGCATAAATCCGAGGAATGAATCCTCAGCGGAACAATGGTGGGGTGCGAAGCACAAGAATCAAGCCCCCACCTAGCAAACTCTATAAAAAGCGCAGAAGAGTGAAGTTGGCGACTGATTTTGGTTGAAGAAGTGACGCTCTCCGATCAACTTCCACTTTATCACTTTCCTTTAGTTAGTTGCTAGTTCCGGTAGTTAGTGATCCTTTGTTAGATTTACTTGCTTGTAATTTACTGCTTTCCTTTACTTGCTTTGTATCGAACACCTTTTAAATTCAGTTAATCCAAGTTCATTTCGTTCCAAGCTTGAGTTCCATTTACTTTTCGTGCCTAGTTATATACTACTAAGTCTGCGGGTGCAAGGTGACATTGTAGCCGAGTTCTTTGTAGTTTTCATCGCTTATTTACTACTTTTCGTCCAAGTCCCTATTTCTCACGGCTAAGTACGCGGAAGTACGGTGACAGTGCTGCCGAGTGTTTAGTTCGTTTTATCGTTTAAGTGTTAGCAAGGTCTTGCGAGTTTTCAGCCGCATGGTGACAGTGTGCGCTCGGGACTTGGCTTGCCGAGTGTTTAGTGTTTTAGTCTCTGTTTCCGGCAATGAGGTTCTCAAGCGTGTGGTGACATTATGATCGAGTCCCGAGCTCCTTAGTTGTTCAAGTTTAATTTCCGTTTCAAGGTCGAGTTCTAGGCGTGTCGTGACAGCACGATCTTGCTCTTGATTTAGTTTAATTTGGAGTCATTTTCGTGTCTTTAGTTATTAGTTTGCACTCTGTTTTCTTTAAGTCCGCATGTTCGTGTTGGGCAATTTGTAGGTAGTTTGTCTGCTTTCTGTTTTTGTCCGTAAAGTACGAGTCCGCCGGTACAACATTTGGTTAACTTCGTTGTCATCATCCTATCTTAGTGGGAATGGGAGCACAAAGGGGACGAGTAGGGTACAATCAGGAGGTAGTTAGTACATGTCCTTGGGACCACTTCCCTTTTTTGCCACCTGTTTTCCCTTTTTCAGCATACCTTGGTATCTTTTCTGCATTTTAACTAATCTCCTTCCAGCTTTCAGTTCTTTAGGTATAGTAGAGTCTTGTTTAGTTTAGTTTAGGCAATTTCGCTTTCGTTTAATCCAGTTTATCGCTCTTTTCAATTCTGAACCACCTTCGGCTAGGGCAGTTTGTACCTAGCCGATTTAGTAGTTTCCTCCAGTTTAGTGTAAATCGTACCACATCCTTAGTAATCCTGTTGTTTCCGTTTCTTATCTCCAAGCATACACACACCCCCCTTTAAGGTGTGGCTGCACAGCTAAAACTCCGAAAAACCCCCCTTCAATCTAGGCGAACACCATCTCTCTCTGTGGGATCGACCTCCAGACTTTCCACTTACTAATCCATAGTATTTGGGGTGTAAGGAGAAAATTATACGTAGATTTTGCTAGGGCAACTCACTTCTACCCAACCAACGACAGGTGCGAAAAAGCCTACGCACCATACCACACCCAAGCTAACGGACATGCTGACGTCTCAAATAGGGAAATCAAAATCATCTTGGAGAAACGGTGGGAACCTCCAGGAAGGATTGGAGCATAAAGCTTGACAATGCACTATGGGCTTACCGAACAGCATACAAAACCCCAATTGGGATGTCGCCTTATCGCTTAGTGTTCGGGAAGATGTGCCACCTGCCCGTGGAGTAGGAGCACAAGGCCTATTGGGCAGTCCGTCAAATCAATATGATAACAAGCAAGTGTAAGGAGGAGAGGAAAATGCAGCTTCAAGAACTGGAAGAGCTAAGATTTGAAGCATATGATGCAACCATATGGTACAAGAAGAAAATGAAGCGAAGGCATGACAAGAATATTCGTAGGAAGGACTTTCAAGTAGGCCAACTCGTACTACTTTTCCAATCTCGACTTAGGCTGATGCCTGAAAAGTTGAAGTCCAAATGGAAGGGACCATTTGAGGTTACAAGAATTAGACGAAATAGAGCAATTGAGATCAAGGGATTGGAAAAGGGAGCTGAGTCTTTCATTGTCAATGGCCAAAGACTGAAGCCTTTCATTAGGCCAACTGAAGCGTGTGTAGCGGAGGAAGTTTCACTACATACCCCTCCCCCACTTGAGTAAATTGGAAAGGATGCAGACGTCTCAGTTGGGCAGTTCACATGCGGGATCAAGAACAACCAGAGACGAATCCGAGAAGATCTCTGTAAATATAATAAACTCTCCTAAATTTTAGCTTAATTTAATCTTATCCTCGTTTTCTTTTTGTTTTCTTACTCGTGTGAGCAGGGTGATTCAGTGGAGTTGCACTTAGAGAAACAGAATCCCGAATTTTTTGAATTTGAGAGGTGCAACGGCTAGGGGTAATGGCAATATTTTTCAGATCAAGGGTTGGTAATGTACCACCAAATTCGGAAAAGATTCAACTGCTAGGAGAAACGCCCACGTACGTCGGCCAGCTGGAAAGACATCTGCACAACATATCCATTTGCAGCCCCCTCTTTAAAAGCCAAAGTATCTCCCACACAACCATTTTCTACAATTCAAGCACACTAAAGAGATATTCCAAAGAGAGAACAAGAGAAAAGGCTGAAAAGAAATCCGAAACACCAAACAGCACACTTTTTTGCAAACACCATCACCATGACTCCGATAAGCAAGAAAAGAAAGAACCTCGAGGAGGAGGCACAACCAGTGACACCAGTGGAGTCATACTCACCGACTCTAGCAACTGAGATCACACCGAGAAGGAGAATCAAGAAAGAAAAAAAGAACGTGGCCGTAGAGGCTGAATTCCAAGAAAGAACACCTGAGCCCACCCCTTTAAACCAGCAAGAGAAATGTGGGGCTAAGGAAGAAATCCCTCAGTTGCTCGCAATAGAAGCCGCCCACAGCAGCCCGGGACGTTTGACTGTTGAGGCAAAAGAAAAGGGAAAGAGCCAATGAGGGCTGAAACTTCCGAGAAGGCATAGACGGGAAGCTTCTCATCCGAAAGCACTGATCCGACGTTCTCGGAGGAGATCGTCGCCACATCGGATGATGAGTAATGCACAAACTCCATCCAAGTCAAGGCATTGAGTTTTCCAAAGAGTAGGATCGAGCTGGACGACGCTCGAATTTTCCAGATCAAGGAATGCACCAAACCCCGTGGTAGCCGCCAAGGTAACAGCCCGATTCGGTAAGGAATATCGGGCTGGACAAACTCTTGATTTTTCTACCTTAGATACAGTTGAATGTAGGGAGGAATTTCTGAAGTATTTTGATAACATCGATTTTAACTGGTTGCTTGATATGCCCAACTCAAACGTGCCTAGAATTCTGGTAGATGAGTTTTTCAATTCTTTTGATTTTGTTGCAGACTTTGATTTGGAATAACCTTCTATCACATTTAAATTATTTGGTAAGATTGATCAACCCAAATAACAGCCTTTCTACCGGTCTAACTTGCTTGATTTTATGATGAGTAAAACATGGAAGAAGTGCAAGTTCAGAGCAAAAAGAGCTGCAGAATTCAGCATGGGAAAACTGGGCAGTTTGGGCGTGGAAGAAGACATAAATGATGAAGTACCAACAAGTAGGGCAGAAGAACGAGCTGGATGCGAAGAACGAGCTGGATGCATGAGACTACTTGAGAATATTTGAGGAACTAAGCCTCGGAGCAGGAGAACCAGTGGGGTGCGAAACAGACAATTCCAACTGCATCCCACTCGGCTCAATAAAAGGCAAAGGAACGTGCAGCTGAAAGGGGGCTTCTTCTTTCGACTTTTAGATAGTGGCTAGGGTTTTGTTTAGATAGAGGTTCCATGGTGGAGATTTCAGAGATTTTTAGGCTAGATTAGTCAGTCGAATCCAGAGTTTTAAAGCTTCCACCTAGTCTTCCGATCTATTTTCATACTAAGTCATTTCTGTTTCAGTCATTCCAGCCTTACCCGTAGTTTTCCTAGTTTCCTAGCCATTTCAGTTGAATGTTAAGCATTTATCTACTTTAGTTTCCCAATCAAGTTCTTTATCGCTTTTTCTAGTTCTCGCAAATTTCACAAGTTTGACAAATCTTTTGAAGTTGAGTTTCAATCATATTTACAACCATTTTCCATCATTGTTCAAGTTTGTTTTTCGTTAGTTTAGTTAGAGGTTTCTTTGTTTTCATTGATGCAAGTGTTCGGTCGCTTAGGTAGGAAAATATTCACATTGCAGTAGGGCAGTTTAAAGGTTGTTTTTTACAGTTTCCGTCGTAGAAATAGCTAAGGATTGAACCCACCCGAGTACTTCCAGGTGAAATTCCGATTTCTTGATCCTTCAAAGTAGGGTTCAGGAGTTGGAAGGGATGATCCAGTTGGTTTCATTCAGTTACAGCTTTTTACTCGTCATTTTTATTCCTGCAAAAGCGAGTGGCAGTAGTGTCAGTACAACCCGCAGAGTCAGTTAGCCAACACAATATTAGGAGCACTTGTCCTAAGGACCACTTTCAGCCCCACTTCCATTTTCTGTGCCTTAACCGCCACTACATATGCACCACTTTAGCCAGCCCTTTAACCTATTTAGTTAATTAAGCCAAGTTAGATTAGTTAGAATGATAACCTAGGTTCAATTAGTTAAGTTGTTCATTGTTCTTAATTAGTCCTTCTTTTACTTAGCACACACCCACATGTTAGTAGCCCAGTTCATACCCATAGCCATTAGTCTAGTAGCAGTAGCAAGTTGTTCTTTCCTTTTAATCTTCACTTAGCATATTATTTCTTTCATGTTCCATAGTTAGTTCCCCTTTTTACCCCAAGGCGTGGCGGCATTGCCAACCCTTTTGCATAACACACTCAACTAGGGCATACGGAGCATCTCCTCGTTCGACACCCGATCTTACCACTTACTAGCCAATAGTACTTGGGAAGTAGGGGAACGTATAAATGACTTTGACCGAGGGCGGCGTGTCCTAACTACAACACGCATCTAACGCCAGAAAACTCGACGATCAAAGATGCATGAAATGTCGTTGTTTGAGTGGAATGTGCGTCTGGATATAGTGTCTCTAGAAGATGCTGCTGATTTTGAATTTCAAGTCGCCGAGCGGGCTGTGCTGAATAGGTATACTCTACCTTTCGACCAACAAGCCGTCTGGGTAGCGTTGACGCACCCTTCGGCTGGGCAACAAGCCGTCTGGGTAGCGTTGACGCACCCTTCGGCTGGGCAGTTTAAGCCTACAAAGTCAAGCACCCATAACTTATTGAGCCTTGTGTTGTGCATGAGCCAAACTTACCTTGCATATAATGTGTTAGGGCAAACAACTAGCTTCAGTAGGGTTTCTGTAGCTGAACTCTATTTCACTTGGTGTATATACCAAGGAATTAAAGTAGACCTAGGATTCTGGTTGGCCTGTCAGATCAAGCTCATAAGCACACACCCCACACGCAACCTTGTGTTAGGAGCTTACTTAATTTGAAATTTTGACATTGTGTTGAATGATGATGTTTCGTTGGAATATTGTCCCCCATCTGCTAGATTTGACAGTTTCTTCTTTCGATGTACCCTAATCGTATACGTGCCCGACGAGATTCCGTATTTCTATACACCAGGCGAGGTGGTGTTGTCATCTAGCACGCCAATGAAGGCCATCGAGCAGGACCTGCAAGCTGACCAGAGGAAATGTGCCGAAGGAGAACAAGTAACTGAGAGACTGAGGGCCGTGGAGCACCAACTAACTAAGTAGAGGAGGCAGTTAAAGAGGGTAGAAGAAGAGTTAAGGGAGATGAAACCAAGGAATTGAGGGGACTGCTCCAGAAGTCTAGATGCCACCCACAACTAGCCCAGACGGAAGGTTCATTGTTGAAGTAGAGGACCCGCAACAGCCGTCGATTGACCTAAATAGCCCGGGCACATCAAAAACCCCGTCAATGCACCAAAGCCGACGGATCCGGTAACTTAGTTTTCCCCCACATCTATTCTTTTCTTAGTTTTCTTTCCTTTTATTTTTCTTTCCTCGTGATGTCTTTTAGTTTTTTGTGTGTCATGAATCTTAGCGTCACACTTTGGACTCAACCACTTTTCATCCAAGTGTGAGGAGGTTGCGTTTTTGACTATTTGTATATCACCCATAGGTCATGCATGATTAGGGTAGTTTGAACGCCAACTTGAACTATTAGCTGATAGAATTAAGTAGATGCTAATGGACTTGTCTGCCCAACTCACACCATCCCTATATAATTAGAATTGAGCCTTAAGCGAAGTAGCCCCGCATCTTTTATTTGAAGTGATTGAAAAAAAAAAGAAAAAAAGAATTAGGAACACAAGTGGATAATTCAAAATCAGTAGGTAAAGGATAAGAGGCATAGGTGCGCGGACCAAATCACACCTGTCGTTGGAATGGGTATAGGTGAGTTGCCCTAGCAAAATCTACTTATAGTTTCTCCTTACACCCCAAATACTATTAACTAGTAAGTGGAAAGTCCGGAGGTCGATCCCACAGAGAGAGATGGTGTTCGCCCTGGTTGAAGGGGGTTTTTCGGGGGTTTTAGCTGTGCAGCCACGCCTAAGGGGGGTGTGTGCGTGTTGGAGATGAGATTACTGAAATAAACAGGGCTAGACTAAGGATGGATGGATTAAACACTTAAACTGGCTGAATTTAAAATGGCGGCCAGGCACAAACTGGCCTAGCCGAAGGGTGTGCGGAATTTGAGAAAAGCGATTAAACCGCAAATAGACACAGAACAACAAACGAAAATAACTAGAAAAGGGGCTCTGCAGACTGAAGTACTAAAAGCTGGAAAAGGTTAGTTAAACTCCAGACAAGGGAAAAGGTGGGCGCTAGAAAGGAAAGAAAACAAATCCAAATAGGGAAAGTGGTCCCAAGACAGGTACTGACACCCAGATTGTACCTCCTGACTGCCCTACCGCAGCACTTACTAAAGCTGACACTAACTACCAACAAGGACAAGTCCCCCTTCGTGCTCTTCCCCACTGAAAGAGGTAGAGAAACAAAGGTTACCAGATTGTCAGGCCGGTGGACTCGAGCTCGTGGGGAACGAAAGGTAAATTACAGACACTACTAGCAAACTGCCCAACACGAACGTGGGGGCAGAAACGAAACAGAGCATAAAACACTAAACATAGAGACATTGAAACTAAACTAAACAAGGCCAAGCCGAGACCACAACGCGCTGTCACCACACGTATGAATCTCGACCAAAGGCACGACTAAGACTACAATGACTCAAGCCCGGCACTCGGTCGCACTGTCACCGTACACCCGCGTACCACACTTAACACGAAACAGAGCAACAACCACAAACACTAAAATAAACTCACGGCAAACCGAGCCTCGGTTACGCACTGTCACCGCGCAACCGGAACTAGTCAAACCGCACGAAACTAAGCAACTAAACGAACCAAGGCCGCGGGAAGCAATGTCACGTTACTCCCACAAAAATGGCCGTGAAACGAAACTTCGAACAACGAGAGAACACAAAATAAAGCGGAAAAAACCTCCAAGGCCTTACACCGCGGACTTGGAAGTGTTGTGGACTCGGCGTGAAACGTAAAGTAACACAGCTTTCAAACTTAAACAAACTTCGATTAAAACTTGGAATGGAAATGGTTCGGTACAGAGCAAGTAAAGGAAAGCAGTAAATTACATCAAAAGTAAAGCTAAGCTAAGGATTTTCTAACTACCGAACTAAGCAAC
>JAYDZE010544338.1:0-14205 GCA_034509125.1 Monilaria moniliformis | reverse complement strand
TATTATTCCGTATTAGGGCATCCATCTTCTTCTTCATTGCATTCCTCCAGTGTTTAAACTCCATTGCTCTTTCTACTAAAGGAGGGATCTCTTCTTTTTCATATAAAGTTGCCTCAAATGCTCGGGCCATCACTTGCTGGAGCACCACTGGCTCCAGTCGGGCTATCGTGCCTGTTAATGTCAGTCTAAAAATCATTCAAAAATGAATTCCTTACCTCGGTATTTGCAAAAGAGGAAGAATCTGGAGCAACAGCACCGGGTTCTGCAGGCTGTGTATCAGAAACTGGCTCAGCGGTACAGCTAACATCCTCTGTTGGACCCACTTGCAGATCAGGACTTGGCTTTGTTGGCAACCAGGTTAGCGGGTCATCGTTCAGGTTTCTCTCCCCCTGACCGCTAGGATGGTGGAAAAAATATTCACTCTCAAGGAAGTCACAATTCATTGTAGTGAACATATGATGGCTGATGGGGTCGTAGCATCTATATCTTTTTTAGTTTTTTCCATACCCAACAAAGACACATTTAACAGCACAAGGTGACAACTTGGTTTGTTCATGCATTGGACTATGCACAAACACAGAGCAGCCGAAAATTCTAGGTTGTAAAGTGAGAGGAAGGGGTATTTGTGCATGTTGGGATAGCACAGTAAGTGGGGTTTGGAGATTAAGAAGCCGGGTAGAAAGCCGGTTTAAGAGATAGACAGAAGTGGCTAGGGCTTCTGGCCAAAAATTCTTCGGAACACTAGATTCAATTAGAAGAGCCCTAGTA
Organism: Monilaria moniliformis; assembly: GCA_034509125.1. Classification (NCBI taxonomy): domain Eukaryota; kingdom Viridiplantae; phylum Streptophyta; class Magnoliopsida; order Caryophyllales; family Aizoaceae; genus Monilaria; species Monilaria moniliformis. The sequence continues at coordinate 13,437 of JAYDZE010544338.1, read as the reverse complement.
ATTTTGAGGAGAATCCTATTTTTCCGCTCAGCCACACCATTTTGTTCAGGTGTATATGGAAAAGTGGTTTGATGAACAAGGCCATTGTCAGAAATGAATTTTTGCATTTGGGAGTTGACATATTCACCACCATTATCAGACTTAAGGATTTGAATTTTTTTGTTGTATTGGGTACGAACAAGATTATAGAACAGTGTAAATTTTTCAAAAACTTCGGACTTAGTTTTTAAAAAATAAACCCATGTCATGCGAGTACAGTCATCAATAAAGAGGAGAAAATATTTTAAACCTTAACCACCAACAGTGGGGCCAGGGCCCCACACATCGGAATGTATTAACGAAAAAATAGAATCCACACGAGTATTATTCAATTTGAAAGAATGTCTGTGGCTCTTGGACATGAAACATGTGTCACAATTCAAATGTTGAAAACGAGCTAATCTAGGAAAAAGAAGCTTAAGATAACCTAGTGAGGGGTGTCAAAGCCATGCATGTCGATTAGTAGATCCGTGGGTCAGCATCACAGTACCTTGTTGGGCTATTTTCGTCCACATAGTACAACCCGTTTCTTTCAGTGCCACGCCCAATAATCATCCCCGTCTGAATATACTGTAACATGCAAAAACGAGGTTGCATTAGTAAGGTACAATTTAATTCCTTAGTGACATGACTGATAAACAATAACTTATGGGATAAGGATGGAACATATAAGCAGTTTGAAATTTTGAGTGTAGGCGAAATGTTAATGGTGCCTGCACCCTCAACCACAACTAAATCTCCATTGGCTGTCTGAACATGAGATCTCTTTGATGAGGTGATTTGGGTAAAATCAAAAGCATCAAAGGACATTGTATCTGTAGCTCCACAATCAAAGATCCATAAGGGATCTTTATTTTCCTCCCCTGAGATTGTGCAAGCCGTGGTAATCATATCTAATGCCTGAAAACTGTTCTAGCATAGTATAACATGTTTAATTTCATCATTTAAGTCCTTAAATGGTAGGTCATGTGAAGATGGAGGGACGATTCGAGATTTTAAAAAATTCGGAGTGCTGTTTCGTAATATGTAGAACATGAAATGGTCTAAGTGAAATAAGGAAGATGAGGGGGGATCAAAGAGCAAATCTTCCAAAATTTCCCCCTTCTTACCTTCACTTCGGTCCCCCCCCTTCACAAGCTTAGCCGCCGCTTGATTTCCACCGTTCCTCGTAGGTTCCCGACTGCCGTCACCGCGGTTGGTGCCAGTGCTGCCCGCTGTTTTGGTGGCGTCGGTAGTTTTCTCTCCGCCGACCGCGGCGGTTGGTCATGTGCCCTTATTTCCCGGTTTGGCTCTTTTCATGTCCTCCCACCAATCGGGGAATCCATGTAAGAGGAAGCATATGTCTTTTGTATGCTTCTTCTTTCCACCTCTTGTCTTCGTCTCCTCGTCGGTTCCAATTCGGATTTTGATTGGGGCGGCTTCTGTCTCTGGTGGCAAGTCCGGTGCCAATCCCGCCGCTGCTTTGTGATGGTTCTCGTCCCTCTACAGTTGTCGGCCGGAGAATTTCGGCATTGGCCGTTTCCCATTTCAGCATGGCATAAGCACTCATAGCTGAGGGCAGGGGTTCTCTCTTGAGGATTTCCCTTTGGATATGCTCGTATTTATCATCGAGGGCAGTGAGAAACTGGTATAATCGGTGGTTGTGAACCAACCGATTGTGAATTTCGATATTCTCTGCATATTTCATTGGATTTGGCTCCTTTCAATCGATTGACATCCATAGTCCCTGAAACTTGGTCCATAGTTCTTCTAAAGTGTGCTCACCTTATTTCATGGTATTGGCTTTCCGATGCAGGTCGAAAACTTGGAGAGAGTCTGACCCGCTGCCAAACGTGACTGCTAACCCATCCCATAGCTCCTTGGTAGTTGGGTACTGTGGAACGCCATTTACTAAACTTGGATCCAAATTTTTGAGGATCCAAGTGTAAACCCTGCTATCGGTCTGTTCCCATCTTCCGTAAGTCGGTTCTGTGTCGGGCGGTGGTTTTGGCACTCCAGTATTGTGAGACGTCATGCCCCATCCTGCAATTTCTCTTTTCATGAGAACGACCCATAGCGGATAATTTTCCCCACTAAGCTTGAATCCAACATCAATGGATTCATTGGTTGTCGGCTGTTCGGGTTGTAAATTCATGCTGTTACCCAAGCTTTGGTGTAACAGCTTGGCAAGTTGTAGTGTGAATGCATCGGGTTTGATTTCTGGTATTTCGTTGGCTTCGCGGGATTCTGACGTGGTTGGTATTTTTGTAGGTTTTGGGGAAGATACAAAGTAAGGGTTCCGGTAAAGGTATCGGCTGGGCTATGATGATAATTTTTCTGAGCCCTTATTGAAGTTTTCTTACTCTGATACCATATCAAATATTAGAGAGATCATGGCGGAGAAGGCTTGATATTTATTATCTGCGCTTGTAAATACACAATCACCTCTTTTATAGAGAATACAATCACAATCATATCTATAAGATACTAATTTCCTATCTCACGGGATTCCTTCATATCTTGATAGATTTCTTTATATCGTGATAAGTTTCTTCTTATCTTGACAAACCTTTGGCTCTTATGATCTCCATAATCGGTAGTTTTCTTAAAATTTTATATTCATGGTGACGTAAATCCAACTTCAATTTATTGATGGGAGAAAAAACATCTTATCAATTAAGATTCACTTCGTCGTTGAACTAAACTGAAATTTTAGTAATATACACTTTACATATATTAAGATTTAAAAGCCATATATTCTTTAAAAATACTAAATAGTACAATTTTTTGTTTATGTAGAGATTTATAGTTCAATTCTCACTGTTTCACCTTCTTAATCCGAAAAAAGATTTAAGAGCTGGAATTAAATGACATATTTTCGCTCTCTAAAAGCTAGCATTTAATATGAGATGTACTATTTATTTTGAATTAAATTACAGCTTTCTCTTGGTGTTATAGAAGCTCCGCATTAAATAACTTCATTTAGTGCATATTGTATTGTTCAAATCTCCACATGACTTGGAAGCCTGTCCATACATCTGTAATCGACATTGCATCCCCAGTCTTGCAATAATAGAAATAAAATTTTAAAAACAATAATTTTATTATTTTCAAATTTTACAACGTAGATTGAATTTTAGGCCACTCCGTTAACACAAAAAGTCACTACTGTTTGATGCAATAGAGTGGCTTTATAAGCAACAATTGCTACCGAACATAAAGTTAATTAATATGATCTATATTTATTATTTCGATTAATTGGCCACATTCCCAATATCTCAATTTAGATCAAGACATCTTATTTAACAAAATCATTAGCCATTATTAACTTCAATATATCATATAAGTTGAATAAGTTGTTTTACGTATAAATTGCTACAGAATTATTATTTTTAATTGATATGGAATATTTGAAAATTGATATAGTCTATTGGTAGTTAGTAAGATATAATGAAACTTCTAACTATGTCTTAATAGGATTGTATTTGTCTATTTTGAAGTACATCCTAGCATTTTATTTTGTTGATGCGTTATGATGTCTGGTTGCCAAATAAATTTAATGGATAATTAATATCTTTTGATTGGATGAAGAGCTGACATCTTTACAATATTTAAAATTAAGAACATAACTAATTCAACTAACACAATATAGTCCACACCATGCACGTTGTATGCTAAAAAAAGTAAGGACGAAATTGCCACATGTGCCAATAACTTATTAGCAAATTTGATTCAATTTATTGGAAATTTTGGACAACGCCCGTTTTAGTGGCATTGTCCTAACTCCTACAAGTTTAAGTAAACACAAAATTTCAAGAGTATATCTCACAAATAGCAATATATATTTTTCCTTGGGCATTAAATGTTATCATTTATGAAGCCAGGCTGTGTAGGAAGTTCACTATGGTGAACTATGAACCACATTTTCCATTGTTATTTTTAAAGTCAATTACATTGATAATTATAATAATAGGATCACATGGCTGTCAATTCATAAATTCATTGTAAGGCGGGGCACTTCTACATTCCATCACATGCATGTTGGCCGGAAATATGTATTTAAAAAATATATAAAATTTTTGTGTGACATTATTTTGGAATCAAAATTCATAAAATGGGTTTAATATTTGGACCCAATCTGTGTATTCGTAATTTATTGATATTTTAACTACATTAGAATTCAAATTTAACTATTTTTAGGGTGTATTTGATATTATGAAATTGGAGGTTTGAATTTAAAATTGGAGGCTTGGATTTATAAATTGAGATTCCAATTTCAAATTCATTGTTTGATACCACAAAAATATTTTGTATTTGGATTTGGAATTGACTTTCAATTTATACCATTCTAATTCATCATTTTGAATTTTATATCCAAAATATTTATTTGGAAAAAAATGCGGATTATATTTGCTGCCAATTGATATTCTCTCTGTCTCACTTTCTCTCTCTCAGCAATCTACGCCGTGTCTCTATTGGTATAGAGTTCACAAGAGTAGGGATTGAAGATTGATTCATTGTTCTGTATTTTTCATATGATTACAAGATATCTCTTTTATAGAGATATAGAATTGCTATTACAAGGAAATTTAGAAATCTATTTTGAGTTATATCAATCTAGTCGATTATAATCTTCTTGCATTTGTTACGGGATTTCTTTTCCTTCTAACACTCCCCATCAAGTTGAGTGACGGGATCTTCGATGCTCAACTTGCCAATAACTTCCACGAAACTTCTACCATTGACGACTTCAGTCAGAATATCCACCAACCGGTGTTCAGATCGAACAAATGGAAACTCAACAATACCACTCTAAATTTTTCTCCATAATAAAGTACGATCTACCTCTAAATGTTTGGTCCTGTCATATTGAACCGAATTCTCAGATATGCTTATCACAACTTTATTATCACAAAACAATTGGTTTTTTTGCAGCGGGGATAAGCTAACTACAGTCAACAATTTTCGGAGCCACAAAACCTCTGTCAGCCCACTCTTCATCCCTCTAACTATGCTTTGCACTGGATAAAGGAACTAATTTTTGTTTCTTGTTTCTACATGTAACTAGGTTTCCTCCAACAAAAGTAAAATAGTTGGATTCACAGCCCAGTCTACATCAGTGTACCCATGGACCTCTAGATGTCTGTTTTTCTCGAGTAGCGGACAATCCTTAGGTGACATGAATATGGTCTAACTAAGGTCGATGTATGAACTAACTGACGATACCGATTGCATAAGCAATATCTGGTCTGGTATGAGAAAGATAAATTGAATTTCCTACCAACCGCTGATATTTCCCTCAATCTGCTAGTTCTGCGTTCTCCTTAATCTATAGGCCATGGTTTAGCATAATTGGCATGTCGGCTGGTTTGCATTCTAACAGGCATGTCTCTGCCTAGAGGTCTAGAGTATAATTCTTCTGGCGTAGAAATATGCCTCTACTAGACCTTAAAACTTATATTCTAATAAGATATTTTAGAGCCCCTAGATCTTTTATCTAAAATGCTTGAAATAAAGTGTTCTTCAAATTCTCAATCTCTTTTGTGTCATCTCCTGTGATGATCATATCATCAACGGAGATGATTAAGCAAGTTACCTTATCACATTTTCTCTTCAGGAACAGAGTATAATATGAGTTATTTTGTTTGAACTCATACTTCAACACAACATCTGTGAACCTCCCGAACCTGGCTCTAGGAGATTGTTTCAGCCCATATAAAGTCTTTTTTAGCCGACACACTTCACCAACTCCAAATTCTTCTGAGAGGCCTGGAGGTGCCTCCATATAAACCTCCTTAGTCAACTCTCCATGAAATAATGCGTTGGTTACATCAAATTGATATAACGACCAGTCTTTGTTTGCAGCAATTGACAATAATACCTGATAGTGTTCAGTTTGCGACTGGTGAAGTCAACTCCATATTTCTGTGTATATTCTTTCGCCACTAGTCGTGAATTGTACCTCTCGATTATGCCATCAGGACGCCTCTTGTTGGTCCCGCTTCCGGGAGGGACTTGACTCAGGCAACCAACTTAGCGAGTCATTATGGTCACTCTCCCCCTTACTGCTAAGGTGTTGGAATGAGTACTCATTCTCAAGGAAGTAACAATTCATTGTGAACATATGACGGGTTTTGGGGTTATAACATCTATACCCTTTTCTGGTTTATCCTATACCCGACGAATACACATTTGACCGCACATGAGGAATGCTTGGTTCGCTCGTGTTTAGAAATATGGACAAACATGGAACAAGCAGTGATGCGTGGCTGAAGGCTGAGAGCCAAAGGTATGTTGGCTTGAGTGGATAGAGTTTGAATGAGGGTATTAAGCTCAAGGATTTTGGTGGGGATGCGATTTAGAAGATATGCTAAGGTGGCTAGGGCTTCGGGTAAGGACAATAAGTTTGGTGGACAATTCCCTTATCGGCATAAAAATTGTTTCATACGGGAATTCACATATTCCCCGCTATTGTCAAATTGAATGATTTGGATGGTTTTGTGAATTGGGTTTGAACAAGTACATAAAAATGCGATTTTTTTTTGAAAACTTCATATTTTTATATCAATAAATAAACCCACGACATGCGAGAAAAATCATCTACAAAAAAACAAGTATCATAATAGGCATCTATAGACATAGCTAACTTAGGGAAAATGAGTTTTAAATAACCCGTAGAAGGATGCCCTAATCGACGGTGCCAAAGCCAAGCCTCCCGATCAGCAGGCCCGTGAGTGAGCATTGCTGAACCTTTTTGAGCAATCTCATCCACGCAATACAGCCCATTGCGCTCAGTGCCGCGCTCAATAATCTCCCCCAACTGGATATCCTATAACAAACAGAAGTGGGGTTGTATCAGAAGAATGTAATTTAATTCACTGGTGACATGATTGATGGATAAAAGTTTAAGAGATAATGAGGGGACATATAAACAATTTGATATCTTAAGGGTAGGGGAGATTTCAATAGTGTCAGCCCCTTAAATCGGAATTAAGTCCCCGTTAGCTATTTGAACAAGTGTTCGATGAGAACGAGTAGGATCAATAATATCTAACGCTTCAAACGTCATGGTATATATGGCACCATAGTCGAAGATCCACTAGCTATCTTTCGTATTGTTGGGAACATCACACGTAATAGAAATACTATCAAGGGCCTAAAACCTATTTTCGCATTTTATAGAGGTTGTTTCAGAAATACCAAAAGTTTGGAGGTTATTATGCAATTTATATGACCTTGTGGGGTGTTGTTGACATTTACTAAAAGAGAGAGGGTATCAATACAAGTTTGTAGAGGCGGAATGACTGCCCTATAAATCTTGGAGTTGGGGGAGGGGGGGTTAATTGAATCTCATTACTCTCTATTTTATTCATACTTGATTGGGTATGAACCATAGCCGCCCCTGAGTTTACCTCTAACACTCCCGCGACTGTCTCTCCCGATCTGCCATCATTTTCTTGGTTGCTGATGGGATCGGAGTTACCCGTTCGTTTGAGGCGTAGGAAGCTCGTTCTGTCCCAACCACTTCAACCGCTCTTCCTCATCGGTTCCAACTTTGCGATGGCGGCTTGGTTTTCTTATCCTCGTCCCACTAGTCAGGATATCCGACTAGTTGGAAACATGTATCCTTGGTATGTTTTTTCATGCCGCAGTGAGAGCCCAAGAGTCTGCTCTTGCCCTCATTTGGTCGTCTGCTCCATTTATACGGTGGTTGGCTTTATCTGTTCTTGTCCTTCACTGCCAGACCTGAATCGATGCCCGACAGCTACCGGTCTAAGAATCTGGGCCTTGGCAGCCTCGCTCTTGACCACACATAGGCATTCTCCACTAAGGACAAGGGATCCTTTTTTGGGATATCTCTCTTCATTAGTTCATATCGATCATCTAGGGCTTTTAAAAATTGGTATAGTCTCTAATTTGATATTATTCAGTTGTAGATCTTAATATCTTTAGAACACTCCATTAGGTTTGACTCTTTCATTTCGCTTGTTATCCAAATATCCTAAAATATGTTCCATATTTCTTCTAATGTGTTGTTTCCTTGTCTTAACGTGTTTGCCTTCTTGTGCAAATCAAACACTTGAAGGGAGTCTGTACTACTCCCGTAGGCTAAGGCTAGGCTATCCAATACGGCCTTCGCAGTGGGATGTTTAGATACACTATTGAGCAACATCGGTTCTATATTTATATGAGCTAAGTGAAGACACACTGGTGTTCCTACTCCTACCCCCTGAACGATGGGTCGGTAGTTGGCGGTGGAGGAGGGTTGTCGGTGATATATGATGCCTTCTCTCTGCCTCCAACTACTTTTTTCATTAATACTGCCCATAGCGGATAATTATCTATGCTCGGTTTAAATCTGATAGACAAGGATTCTGTGTTCGATTATTTTCCGAGGCTATTTCGTAAAAGATTGGCTAGTTGAATGGTTAATTTATCTGGGATATGCCCGGAGTTTCGGGTTTCAATTGTTTCTCTCTCTATATATATATATATAGGGTCGCATTATAATCAAAACTAGCCTTATATACATAACTAAGACTTAATGTCAACCATTAGATTAAGATATGAACGGACGAGATTACTCTCTTTATGATATCATTATTTTGCTTATACAATGTCATTGTAAGGTTAAAATTGTTAAAATGAAATCCAACGTTTCCACGATTTTAGGAAATATCCCGTAAATTATGGGATCTCAAATTCTATTATTATCGGATAAACGAATATCATTATCGATATAATAGAATATCATTATTCAGAGATGAATATATCATTGTTCATCATTAAACATATCATTACGCGTATTTCGATTTTTTCCATAAAAATCTGAATCTATAAAATCTTTTACATAAAAATAGTTTTAACTATAACCGATTTTTACATAAAATTACCCTAATAACCTTCGCCTATTAAAATAATATTAAAATTTATGCCATGTGTCACAGTTTGTTACCATCAGATCCAAAAGATATGCGGTTGAGATGTGTTCTTAGTTCTGCATTAAAAATGAGTTCTGATTTGATTACGATTATATATATATATATAGATATATAGGGATTGAGTTGAGGCTAAGAGGCTTGGGAATGGTTCAGAGACGATGATGAAAATTTTCTGAGTCTCATACTCTCATACCATATTGGTATAGAGTTCACAAGAGTAGGGATTGGAGATTGATTCATTGTTCTGTATTTTTCGTATGATTACAATGTATCACTTTTACAGAGATATAGAATTGCTATTACAAGGAAATTTAGAAATCTATTTTGAGCTATATCAATCTAGCTGATTCTAATTTTCTTGCCTTTATTACGAGATCTCATTTCCTTCTAACATTCTCCCCCCCTTCAATCCACCAATTCCCCCAGCTTTGTGCCACCAACCACCGCAACTCAACCCTTCAATTCGTCCGGCCCTGCACTTCCAGCCATAGCTCAGGCTCCACAGCCGCTACCAGGTCGCTGATTCGTTCAACCCCGCACTTCCAGCCTCCGCCACTAAACCATCTTATTCACCCAGCCCTGTGACTCCAACCATCGCGACGCCTGGTACGTTCTGATTCCTTATTCCTCAACACCCAATTATGGTTTCTTTGACACTCTATTATCTCTTCCTCACTCTCTCCACCGCTGTTGTCTCTCGTCTCCTGTTAGATTAAGCCTTCTCATTGCTGGGTTGTTTGATGCATGTAAACATTGTTTAGGATTCAATATTTATTGTGATTTTTTTCCTTATGAGTTGCAATAATTCTTTGAGAATTGGTGATGAGTTTGCTTGTGATTTACTTTCTTATGATTTTACGGCTCCCACATTGTTTTTGTGAAAAAAAAGTATTATAGTTTTAAATAGTTTTTCTAAGATGATGGTGAGATAATTACATGTTTTGTAGTAATTTTGTTCCATAAAATTGTCTTTGGTGAACTTTTGTATTTTCCTTATGGTACAATTATTCACAAAAAAAAGTATTATAGTTCTTAATAATTATTCTAAGATAACGGTAATATAATTGCATGTTTTGTAGTAATTTTGTTCCATAAAATTGTCTTTGGTGAACTTTTGTATTTTCCTTATGGTACAATTGTTGACTGTTGTTTTTACAATGTTCTATAGTAGTATAAAATTGCTAGATTGTCATTCGGTTTGAACTTCGTTTAAATTTGGATTTGTCATACTTGGTCAAGTAAATGTTGTTACTAATGAGCGGTAGCTTTGAATGTATAGCTATGACGTTATCACATTACAAGTGTGCTCATTTCTGATCTGTAAAGAGATCCTTGAATTTTTTGCTATGTTTGTTCATGCTCTTCAATGTTATCTCCTTAGAGCACTTATATATATATTTTTTAAGATTGATGTTACCTTGTTTTGGGTCGGAAGGTATCTGAACTTAGAGGCATTTGGCTCGGTTGTTGTAGTCTCTTAATTTGCTGTTTTTATCTCCATAGAGCCATTTTTGCTAAGGTTTTCTTATGTTGTGACATTTAAACCTTTCCTAAACAATAATTTTCTTTGTTACTTACCTGGTTCAGTTATCTTTACTGTTAGGGAAGCCGAATATCAAACCCGGTTTCACACCTAAAAGTATAGAGTTACATAATGTATATACATAAAAAAAATTATTCAATTAAAGTTAATGGCAAATCTTGGTTAATTTTTTGTCTTACCGAACAAAAGATTTAGAATCACAATACAATTTTATATCAATTACTTAATTTTACCAAACAAATGATTTAGAATTGAATTAGAATATTATAAATTCAAATTCAATCACATAAAATTTTAATTACAATACAATTACAAATCTATTGTCACTACAAAAACAACGGGTTTTTCTGAGCACACATATAGTCGGTAATGTGGCAATAGTGCTCGGTGCTATTCGATTACCAAGCACTTACCGAGCACCGCAAATGCTTAGAAAACAACTCGTCGCAACGTTTCCGAGCACTGGTGCTCGGAGATAACGAATAGTTACCGAGCGCATAAGGGTGCTCGTTAACAATAACGACGACGTTGAAGCGACGAACGGGGACCATTTACCAGCACGTTCTGTTGTCGGAACGTGCACGATAGACATTTTTTACTGAGCACCGCCCGTACTCGATAATTGTGTAAATTTCTGAGCACAGCGGTGCTCGCAAGTCGTCTAAAAGAATACCGAGCACGGTTCGTGCTCGGTAATTGCTCAGTATATATGGTTTTTATCGCTAGCAGATTTGGTTTTCATTATTAATAAATAATTTACTAATAATTCTAAATAAGTTAGATTCAAAATTTAATACATTAAAATGTAGTTACAAACCAACTAATTAAAGTAATCTACATCTTCCTAATATTGTCAATAGAGTCTTTAAAAAAAAAACGTGTGATGTCTTTTTGGCTAGTTTGTTGCACTAGCTCAAACATTTGAGCAACCTAGACAGCCAATGATCGTGCCTGCTCATCCTGCCTTGCCTTCTCTTCCCGGTGGCGGGCCTCCTGCTCTTCCCTCACCTTTCGGTTGGCTTCTCTATCCTCCTGGTTGCGCGCTTCCATTTCTTCCATTCTCTGCATAATGGTCAGGTTTTGAGACTCGAACTGTCTCCGAATTTTCTCCACTTGACGGGCGACCATCTAATCGACAACGCTAGGATCGACTCCACTGGACTGGCCAACAGAACCAGAAGAGCTGCTAGCGGAGGGGAAGTAGAGGCTCGTCGTCTGTCCAGCTCTAGGAATCTGCTTTCTCTTCTTCGGAGGCCGGCCACCTCGAGAAAAATAGCATCGAGATCGGGGTTTTCTTCTCCCTTGGCACGTCTTTCATCTTCTATTGCCATTACTTGTTCCTTCAAAAAATAAAACAAATATTAGATCATTTGAATTAATTATAGTAAAAAGAAATTGGAAAATAATTTGCAACTAAGAGTCCATATTTACTTGTATATCCGCTGCGCGCTGCGAACACACCTTCATTGTGAATCATTCTTTTTAGTGAACTTGTAAGTCTTTTAAAAGACTTGCAAAAAAAGAGGATGATTCCTTGAATTTTGTTTTGTCTGGAAAAAAATTTAGATAATCAATAAAAAAAATAAAAAAATAAAATCAAAAACATTAACATTACCATTTTTTTCGCTGTCTCGGCGAAGGAAAGTGACCCGCCACTGTGTGTGGCAGGCGCCTTCTCTTGTCCTTGTGTCCGATTGTTGGAGCCCCTCGTGGAACTCTGCACCACTTCGGGCTTCTTCCAACTGTCGGTATATGTTTTCTAGTTCTTGTCTGTGAAATAGAGCTGCTTCTTCATCTTATCCTTCATACAGTTGATGTAGTCGCCGTATCTATTTTTGTATTTCTTTATCCAAAGTTCTTTCACAACAGTTTCAGAGCAAGCCTCGATGTTAGCCATTTTCTGCAAAATAAAAATCAAATTTAGTAATATAAAACTGAATATAAATTTAAATGTATTGACTTAATTTATTAAAAATATAAAATACACTTACCTTAAACTCCTCCCAATAAATATCCAAATACTCATCCATTCGGATCCACTGCCTTCTTAAAAGCAGAGTTGCACAATTCAGCGGCAACTCTAGAAGGCCACAACCTGCACGTCAATCGTCCAATAAAATTATTAAATTTATAATATATAACATAATGTACACAATTGAAACAAACTTATAGCATTTTTTTAATCTTTATATATTTGCGGCCGTAATGATCTTTCTTAGGCTCTTCATAAAGTTGTGTCTGAGGTGTATCATCCTCAAGCTCTGCAGTCGTAGCCTCCTCTAAATGTGTGGACGGCCCCGGCCCTAACTCTGACAGTCCCGCATCTTGCTCTGTGGGAGATTCCATCTCCGGTTGCAGAGAAGATATGCGTTGTGAGGCCGCGCGTCTCATGCTAGATCCTTTAACCATTTGATACCTTAAAGTGTTTGTTTAAGAATAGAAACATGATATCATTTTAAACATGATACCTTAAATGCAAGTCAGGTAGGCATGTACTTTTTTGGTTGTTAGGCCTAGAAAATACTAGAGTAGTTTTATTTACATGTACAATATTAACTAATGATATTAATTGGTGACTATTAATTATACCCAGTATCAGTTAATGCCCAAAAGGTAAACATAGTTGGGACATCTACAGGAGATCTATTATGTGCTTAAAAGTAATTAATCAGAATTCTTTCATACTTCATACCCTTCTCCTAATTTCTACATTTGAATAGAGTATGACCATATGCGATTGTGACCAAATATTTATATTTCCCAAAGAAAAAGAGTTCATATATACATACTACCCTACATAAATATGCAGAGATGGAGAGAGAGTCTTCAACTGAGAATAATCACACCTTCGCATAGAGCAGTTTGAGACGCTTGTAATATATTGTAGAACTGTTGCGGCTCGTTATTTGGAGGTTCATGCATGTAAGTAGGCAG
>JAYDZE010544337.1:0-32742 GCA_034509125.1 Monilaria moniliformis | reverse complement strand
TATATACACACGCGCGCGCGCACGCATATATTGGCAATGGAAATATCAGAGACTAATAACCCAAACCTCTTCGGCCCAATATCTAATATAAGCCCAATCTATACATGTTACACTACAAGAAAAATCCAACCCTTTCTCTTCTTCTTTTTTGCTTTTTTTTTTTTACTTGGCCCAACCCTCATCCCAACTCTAATGTTGCACCAATTTTTCTTTTGTATTTTTCCCTTTCTCTTTTCCTTGGCCCAACCCTCATCTCAACTCTAATGTTGCATCGAAACATATTATTTCATTCATACTGAACAGTACTCCTCTCCAAGTTTGCACTAAACTTGGTCCAGCTTTTACACTATCACCACCCTCCAACCCTCTATCAAATTTGGTTAAAGTATATGGGATTTCATTACACACCATTTCATCAAATTTTACTCTAATTTTGGCGGAACTGAATAGTGTTATATCAAATTTGATGCTAGTGTGAACGGAATATTAATTTTGAACATGTATATGTGAACGGAATATTGATTTTGAACGGAACTGCATAGTGTTATATCAAATTTGATGCTAGTGTGAATGGAATATTAGCTTTGAATATGTATAAGTGAACGGAATATTGATTTTGAATATTCATATGTGAACGGAATATTGAGAATAATATTCTTTTTGGCATGGTATTTGACAACTTTAATAGCTAAATCCAAAATCAAGGCCAAAAAATCATATTGGCAAATAAATGGAGTATATTCATGGTGTATTTTACATGTAATATGAATGCAAAGTAGATTGTGTTGCTGTTATAAGACTGCTTCAAAACATGAAGGCCGCAGGCGGAAAAGTGGGCATTACGGTTGACATGTGGGCCCTCCTGCATCACCAAATAGTTTACTGTAAATGTTAATATTTACTTGATAATGAATGCAATGCAGAGAGAAAATACATAAAACTAATATCACGAACTATGCTGAATTCTGAATTTTCCACAAACTTAAAACTTAGGTTGCAAAAATTATGAATTAAGATTTATTATTCTCTTAAGTACATTAGGATGTACATCAATCACCTATTACAACTTATTATTATTTTTTAAAGTAAGATTTATTATTCTCTAATTAAAATTCCTTATCGTAATTGGTTTTAATTGAAATGGATACACTATATTTTTTCATATGAGAATTGATAATACTCTTCAACTGCTAGACGTACACACACGAAATCAAAATTAGGGAGGGAAATAAATAGCCAAAAATAGGAAAACTGAACTCCAAAATTGGGAAATAATAATCGTTGAAAATAGGTCATATTACCGGTAATCGTCGTGAGCGGGGGAACGGCGCCGATCTCTTTGGGACATGGAGGCGACCTTCCTCTTTAGGCTGCGCTGCCAGCCCTCCGCCGGCTGTTGGACATTATTAATTTTCCTCGCCGTTAGCACATCTTCGGATATCGATGACAACGAAGGCCGCCACTCATGGCCGCCGCCCCTCGCCCGATCATGCTTCCGCGCCATGCGGCGGAGAGGCTCCTTCACCACCAACAATCTCGCATCACCCGGCTGCCTTGTCTCCGACGACGATGATCCACAACAAGCCACCAATTCCAGCAAAAACTTCATAGTTTAGAACGCAGAGAGTCTAAGAAAATCGATTAATTAATCGAAACAGAGAAAGGTGCTACACATTCAGCGCATTTGCGCACTCTTCATTTTGTCCATCATCCATGTTCGCATAGTTTTTTTTGTTTTTTGTTTTTTTCGTTCTGCGCGCCTGTGTGTGTGTTAGAGAGAGAGGGGGGAATCAGAATCATGCGTTGTGTGCTGTTGCTGTTGAAACTGTGGAGGGGTGTTATATTAATAGATAGGTGGTGCGGTTTTGTCCTTATCTAGAATGAGGAGATTAATGCGCCATCAAATAAATACTTAATTATGACTGCACTTGTATTTATTTTGTGGTTAGTTATCCAATGCATATATACAACGTGAATAAAGGATAGCTACCACCTACTTCGTTCCTACCGACTGAATCCATGTATTCTTATGTAAATACATGGATCCAAAAAATGTATGAGAAATAAAGAGGGAGCTTTCTGTAAGACCATCTCATGTGTTGGATATGAAACTCTCATGTATTGGATATTGATTCATATCTAATTATTTAACCTATCCAACAGACATAAAGGCTACATTTTTTAACAAGGTTTCTATCTTGTTATATTTTGACTCGTCTAATAATCTTACATAAGGATATAGTCTTATATTTCTCACTTCAAACACATGGGTTATTCCATATTATAACACCACTTTTACTCCTTTTTTTTATTTACAACATAATTTTTTAAATTTTGGCACAAAAATTTGACATGTACAACATATGATCTATTTTCGATCAAATCAGAGCTAATGCGGCTACTGAAAAACTACACGTGGACTGCCATACACATAAAAAGTTGCAACGATATTTGATAGGATAGATTAGGTCAACATTAGATTATTAATTATAACTAAAAATAGTTATAATTAATAATCTAATTTTGGCCTAATCTATACTATCAAACATACTCTTAAGATGGTCAGCCGACTAGTATACATTTTGTTGAATTTTAACCAATATTGTAAATTATACAAATTATTTGTTATGCCATGATTTAAAATTTATGTCGTAAATCAAAAAATAAGTAACCCCTGAACACCACTAAACGAGGTTTTTTTTTTTTTGCATACATGATAAATAAGAAAAATGATGAGATAAACAAGTATGACATGATATCCTACTAAAGATCGTTGACATATATGCGACATTCCTTGAAAACGACGTCGCAGCACTGTACCATGAACTCTGATACCGGGAAGAGGAGGATAGATATATATGTTGGCACCATGTTTTACTTACTTAATGATTTATTTAATGCATTATCTTATATTTGACGTGAACTTAGTAAGATAAAATTCGATTCTATGATGTCAAACTGAAAGAGAAGATTCTCTAATTGGAAATAAATCGACTCCACCTACTGTCACATTCTGGGTTTAATCTCTTGACTTAGATATTTATTATTTAGTTGAACTTATCGAAAGATATTAATAACTTCTAAGGTGTAATTGCTTAGCCTTTATGCAGAAATTAGGTCTCTTAACTCGCAATAATTGATTGATCAGATGACAATGGGCAAATGGCAATGGCGTTGGTCCCATATCGATTGAAGCAGGTGAAGTCCTACTTTAATATTTGTAACAATATAATATAGATAAACTTTATCTTTTCTTTTTCTAAACTATTTAAATTATTAAAAATAACTTTTATCTTTTCTATTTGTTTATGGATTCTTTTAACTTCATTTCACAAAATAGAATTATTAAAATTATGATTTAGTGAGACTCTCTTTTATTTATCTAACTATTAAAATTATTAAAAATTATGATTTAGTCATCAAATAAAAGATGTAGACTCAACGTTGAAACTTAATTGTAAACAAAATTGGCGATCGTATTTTCCTGTGACATAATGATTAATGACATCGTCAGTAGTAATAGTCAAATGCTATACATTCAATGAGTGAAAACTTAATAATTCACGGCCTAAAACATTGTATATTATTAAATAGAACTAACCTATGTGTGTTACTCGAATATGTTACGTGATTACATATATTATTGGATGCTATGGGACTTTCACCTTTTTAGTACGTAAGTCTCCAACGTCTGGTCAACTTAGGTTACCAGTTAACACATAAATTTAATAGTCTCAAATGTTCATTGATATTATAACTCTATATATTTTTGTTGTCATGTTTATAATATATCCTCAGCTTTATCACCCACACGTATCCTATTACTAAACACAGTGATTAAAAAAAAGACTCGAATTTTAAAGGTATAAATATAATCTCAACATAAGCACAAATCTGATAACTCAACTAAACCAATCAAATATCGAAGGTCTCAAATATGAAATTTAAAAACTTATATAAGTGAATATCTCAAGAATTAAAATTTCACACAAAAAATGATGACAGAATGTTTAACAAAGTCTAATTAATGAATCAAAATTGGTTAAACAGTCTGATTTGAGGTAAAGGTATAGTGAGTGGGTGAGACGGACATATGAATTGATTCGAGAGTGCGTCGTTGAATTGAATAGAAAAAAGTGTTGAAATTTAGTTGAGTATTTCCCACACCCACTTGGGCCACTCCCACTCCCACCAATTATATTTAATGATATCCACAACACACAATTAAGCAACAATTCCCTCAGAAAAAGGGAAATTAAAATAAAGAAAAAAGGAAGAATGAGTATCAATGTCCTGTTCGGATCTTCCACGTTCCAACTTCCACCACTCCTATGTAGTTGGAGATAATGATACCGACGGAGAAGACGACAAGAGTGCATAGAAACGCAGACGCAGAAATTGATGATGATCTGCAACAGCCAACTGCAAGAGAAATTAATATACGTTGACTGTTGCTGTCGGAGTTACTTGTACGCCATGGCATCGGTCGCCGTCGATGTATGCCAGCTGTTGTGCGAGAAGTTGATGCGAGAGGAAAGCTGAGATCTATGTCGGGTGACTCATTGGGAAAAGATGGAGACTGTCTCTGCACACGTTGATCACCACTTTTCTTCAATTCGTTATGTGCATTTCTTTACTTGCCTCTCAAAATTACTTTTCTATTTTCAGTAGTCAATTCTAGATATACCCATCCTCCGATGGATGACTGCATATAATCGGGCGCCGTTTGGCCTGGCCCACCACCGGAAGTTGTAAAGGATTTCGTTAGTTTGGGTTTGGGTTTGGGGCGCACACACAACAACCAATACGACAATACCACGATGGATCAACAAACCTCAAAAGATGCTAGGATTCCTGCAATAATCTTACAGAGACACGTACTGCACCCAACCAGAAAAGCTTAGCCAAACCCTCTTTAATCTTTTAAATTATTCATATTCCACCACAGTTAAAATGGCGGTACTGCAAAATTTAATTTTGTATCCCAATTACACCCTTTCAGAATTCTGTACCAATTTGGTTTTTGAACAGAGAAAAATATTTGATGGGAGAGATTAAGAAACACACACAGAGACCTGTTTAACAGGTTTCTTTATAGAACTAGTTGCATTGCAGAGTGTTTCCTTGAACGTCTCTACCAAATTCTTATACATAACGTGAATATTCCAAAAATGAAAGGTCCAGTCATCAAGGAACGACACCAACTGGATGAATTACTCCACTCCAATGTTTTGTTGATACACGAGTCTTCACCATTGACGCTGAGGAGCTGCATTGTTCATTGGGGGGAAAGGAGCTCTCGGTCTTGCATACTCCGCGAATATAACCCAACCATCCAAATACTACAAACCACACTATCAACAATTAACAAGCCAATAAAAAATATCTCTACATACGTTATGTTTAACACAAAAACAAACATGTCCAAGTTAGAATACATAAGTGATTAAATTAAAAATTTCAGTTACATCTTTTAAAAAGACAATGAAGAATTGCCTTGAGAGCACAAAGATATACATAAAACATAAAATACTATAACTACCAAAAGAATATCCACAATTACAGTTTCTTTCCCAAAAAAAAAAAAAGAGAGAGAAATCACCATTCTGAATTATGACAATTAGACATGTTTGAACAATTAATTACAATGGCATACAACAATGTGAAATGATTTTGTATTGGCGATTCTTTATTTAGTCACATTTAGCTCTTTGGGGGAGGGGAGGGGTCAAACAACTCCTGAAGCTGAAACTAAAAGGCATTAGATTAGTTAAGTCATGTAGGAGGCGGTTGATTAGAGTGATAAGGCATGATTGATAAAATAATGCAACCTAATCAAATATTTGGTTTGCATGATTAGGCCTACGCCAGTGATAGATAACTTGGCCAACATCTAATCATCCAAATGGATAATTATTTTATCTGGGTTGATTATTTAAGCATCCTCTAATCTATAATAAAAATTTCCAAAAATATCCTCGCAAAAATTATTATTGGTTTTGTTTGTTTGTCTACAATTTTATGCATTTTTGCATGATTACAAAAAAAATCCTATTTTTTTTTTCTAATTTTTTGCATTTTAGTTATAATCATTCCATCTATCATATACCACAATCAATCAATTCAAACACAACACTAAATAATCCAAATAATCCAATTCTATTCCCAATAATCCAATTCTATCATATCCTATCAATCTTATCTATTCTATCCACTAAACCAAACGCCCCCCGGTATGTTATTCCCTAATCCAAATAATCCAATTCTATTATATCTTATTAATCTTATCTATCTTATACCTAAAAGGTTGACTGATGATCAAGCTTAAGAATCCCCTTGTAAGAAACTGGGCATAATGCAATTTTGATTTTCAGTGCAAGTAATCCAGTTAGCATTCAACAACTTTTATTATTTTAAACAAGAAGTCATCTAGAGTATTTATATTCACCTGGCCATGCATGCCTTTAATCCCTGATTCAGCATCTTCTATGGTTGCATAGTTCACAAAACCAAAACCCTTAGAGAATCCAGATACACGATCAGTAACCACTTTAGCTGCACAAAGAGGTAAAAATCAACCAATTGCTTTTAAAATTTTCCACAATTCTACTACAATCCCCCATTGTTGAAGAAGAAGATAAACATACCTTGGACAACTTCGCCAAACTTAGCAAAAGCATCACGAAGGCCTTCACTTGTTGTGCGTTTGTTAAGTCCTGGAAATCATACAAGAATTTGAAAATAAAAAACTAAAGAATGTGATGTAGGGGGGGAAGTAGGAGAATTTAATGATGAGGATGATGGTGCAATTTAGCTTGATTGTAACTAATTTGACAAATTATGCTTTGATCAAGAGTTTAATACATTTCAAAGTACATATATGTACAGGTTTGAAAGTTTTTGGTTTTCCGTGGGTATATTCACCTTGCCATGCCCTGTGTATCTAATGTTAACAGTTATGATTATATAGGCTTATTAGTAGTTTTTAAAAAAAACACTGTAACATATTTATTTATTAAATCTTTTGAGCCAGGAAAACATTTTGTAACTTTGACTGGAATATGAGAAAACATTAAGCATAGAACACTCCCAAACTGTATTTTATGCAGAACACCTAACATAGATATATTGGTTCTCTAAGATCGTTTAGTTCAAAATCAAACATTTATTTAATTTAACTGAATGATAAATACAACAGGAAACCAATGGAGATATTAAGGTAGACAGGAAGCATAGCGTGCAAAACAGGATAGTCTATTTTAAATTGTATTGGACTTCCGTCATATTTCTTCTGTAAAAGCGAAAAAAATTCAAGCATTTAATGCTTTGATTGTAGCTCACAAGTCACAAATCAGTTGCGTGTAACCTCGAATATTGTAATCACAGCGAAGCTTGGATTGTAATGGCGATCAGTATCAAAAAAGCAGATATAAATAGCATATATTGAGAAGCAGCAAAGATGCTGAGCTCCATCCTCTGAAACCGCAGTATCAAAGATGCTAATAATATGCTTTTTATAATAAAAACTTACAAAAATAATTATATCAGAAGTCAGCGAGAAGTATGAAGATACAAATAAGAACACATACCGGAAAACCCGAAAGCCCCAAAAAGAATTTCAGAAGACAGCAATAGTTAGAAGTTCATTTTTTATTTTTATTTTTTTGTAGAGAGCTATATATCAATCAAAACCATGGCAAAAATTGTAACTTGAATACCAACATTAGGCCTAAACATCGGGTTAACACTGACAATTGCTGTATTAAACACATCACATCACTCAGGCCCAAACAATCCTTACCCCTTAAACCCTTAAAAATTGACTACAACCAAGAAATTGAAAACCAGGAGAAATGAATTGCAGAATTTAATTTTTTTTGTTGCAGAGAGCTATATATCAAGCAAAGTCGTGGCAAAAATTGTAACTCGAAAACAAAATCAGGCCTAAACATCGAACACTGTCAGCTGTTGTATTAAACCCATTATGACATTTATGCCGGGAAGAAATTATCGCCGCAATATGTATGTGCGTGTGTGTGTGTGAGAGAGAGAGAGAGGGGGGAAGATACCAGAGACGAAGAGATTGGTAGAGGGTTCAGCGGGAGGAGGCTTCTCGGTCTTAGACTGAGGAAGATTAAAGGGAAAGCTGGAAAAAGAAGAGCAGAAAGCCTTTATTCCTGATCCCATTCCAACTTGAGAATTAGCGGAAACCGCCGCCCTCGCCGCCGCCCTCATCGCCATCTCTGGGTTTAAGCTCTTTTCCTGGATTAGGATTTTAGAGAGGAAGAGGGAGAGATAGAGTCGGTGTATTTCCAAATAAATATCGTTTTCGAGGCCTCTGTTATAATTTATGGGTTTTACTTATGATATTATTGGGCTCCTGTGGTCCAGTAGTAGTCTTCGATTACACTACTTCAAGTTCAAGCCTTGTTCCATATTAAGTATGGAAAAAAACTTTATGGCGAAAACTTCGCCGCAGATTATGTATATATGCGGATGAGGCGACCCGGCCCATCCAAATTCGGTCCTTGACTATAAAACAAGTAAGGATATGTCCACGGCAGCAGCTCATGGGTTGAGCCGCCCGCCATTTCACGCCTATGCCTGTCGTTGCAGGTGTTCGAGCCGGTGGCTGGAGCCCTAGCAACGGCTCGTCGTCCGCCATCAGCCCCCACGCGCACGTGGCGTGCAGTTGCGCCTCGCGCCCAATCACAGCGCGAGTGCACGACACACGCCAACGCCGTGAAGGGGCTTCAATTTTGCAGGTTTTTTTTATTTATTTCAAAAATAATAATAATAATAATAATAATAATAATAATAATAATAATAATAATAATAATAATAATAATAATAATAATAATAAAATTAACTTTCCAGCGGCATTGTAACTAGGGGTGAACATTCGTATTCCGGACCGGATTTTTGCCTAATCCGAACCGATCCGAAAATCCGAAATTTTATGAAAATTAAATCAGAACCGAATTGAGTTATCCAAAACTCCGAATCCAAAAATCCGAAATGCGAACTTTAAACTCTGATTCGAACCGAAAATCCGAAATTGCATAAAAAAATCCAAAAACCTAACAAAATCCAAAAATACGAAATTCCGAAATCTGAAAATTATAAAATGATTTTTCTAAATTAATACCATTAAGGTTGGTAGTATAGAAAATATCATGTTTCAATATTTATGTAATAAGAGTGTAAAATTGAGGGTTTTAATTAGAATGAATATATATATATATTTATATATATATATATTAGTATTTTGGATTTATTCCATTTTTAATATATCCGATCCGATCCGAAATTTGCTCAAAATGTAATTTGAACCGAACTGAAAATCTGAAAAATCCGAACCAAATTTTAAATTTTGGTTTAGTTCGGATTGTATATTTGGATTTCGTATATTTTGCTCACCCCCAATTGTAACGGCCATACAAGTCATTTTCTTTTTTTTTTATATATTTTTTTCCTCTATAAATACTTAACACCTAATACTTTATTTTTCACACCAATTTCATCTCTTCATCTCTTTCGTTTTTTTTACTTCATCTACTCCATTTCATCTCTTCCAAGTCTCTATATTATGTATTCACATGGCAACGACAATCCTCCCCAAGATCCTTTATCGACTGACTATCTTATCCAAGTAGCTCAAAATGTGGGAGAGATGTCCCTTCGTGCGTTTGAGAAAATGGAGGAGGCCAATCAACCACGCCGGGGGACGTACGTGCACTGGAAAAAAGAAGAGGTCGATGCACGTCTCGTCGCAGATTATTTCCCATAAAATCCGCAATGTGGGCCGAACGGCCCTCGAAGGTTCTGTATGCGCAGGTCTTTGTTCGTGCGCATAATGAATATGTTGGCGGAGTGTGAAGATTTTTTTTAACAACGGTCGGATACCACCGGACGACAAGGGTTGTCTGAGCTTCTGAATTGTACTTCCTCATCCGACAATGGCGACGGGGGATGTCCGGATCAATTCGATGAATACCTACACATCGCTAAATCGACGAGACGTAAATGTTTGGTGATGTTCTGCAAAGAAGTTCAGAGTGCACTCGGTGCGGAAAATCTGAGGAGGCTTATTGTCTACGATTGCGTACAATTGTTACGTATGCATGAGGCACCACATAACTTCTCCGACATGCTCGGAAGCATCGACTGCATACATTGGGAGTGGTGGAATTGCCCGACGGCTTGGAGAGGCGCATACACAAGCGGCCACAGGGTAGTCATAGGACTATCGTGCTCGAAGCAGTGGCTGACCAACAACTTTGGATATGGCATGCTTTTTTTGGTGTCTCCGGCTCCAACAATGACATCAACGTCCTAAACCACTCCAACGTTTTCAACAACATCTGAAATGGAAATAAGTCGGCGATAGAATTTACCACCAATGGTCGTCGATACGATATAGGGTATTATCTGGCCAACACATCTACCCAAGATGACCAAATTTTGTAAAGAGCATCTCTTGTTCCACTAAGCCAAAACGTGTTTGTTTCGCCCATAGAACAAGCATTCGACATGCTTCAAGCACGGTTCGCCATCGTCAAATATCCCGACCGTTCTTGGTTCAAAGACATCCTAGCCAACATCATGTATACGTGCATTATTTTGCACAACATGATTATCAAGGACTAAGGCGAAGAAGCGTCACATTGGAATGACGAAGAAACCGTCTGCTCCTCGACGGCTAATGAACCACAAACTTAAGGTGCACCTCAAGCATTTCGGGTATTCCAAGCTTGCCGTGAGACAATCAGTGATAGAGAAATGCACGACAAACTACAAGCGGATTTGATTAAACACATTTGGAGTCGCTTCTGTCTTCTCGACGAATGAATGAGTTTATAAATTATGTAATTTCCAGTTTTCAATAATGTATAATTAGGATTTAAATTATACATTTTTTTTGCTTTTAATAATGTAATTTTCGAATTTCCATAATATAATTTCTGAACTTCAATAATATTATTTAATGTATTTTAACGAAAATCAAATTTAAAATATGAATTTGAAAATTATATGAATTATGAAATAATTAAAAAAAAATAAAAGATAAATAGTGAAAGAGATAGTTAAGGCTCGGCCTATGTTGCAGGGGGTAAAATTTTAAAGGAATAATTTTTGTGAGGCCCATGAATAATGTAAGGAAAAGGTTAGGGCTCGGCTTCTGTTGTGGATGCCCTAACCTGCTTGAATCACTTGGCACGTATGCAGGTTTTGTTCCCTCAAGTTGTTGGTTCAAATCCCATTAACTTCGGTTTTTTTTTTTCCTTTTATTCATAAATAAGAATTTTCTTTAAAACGGTTCCTAAAGAGATTTTATTTAAATATAAATAAGATTTTTAAATAAAATTTAATATAAAATTTCTTACACGAATAAGACTTTAAGAGATTTTTTTCGTAAATAGGATTTCGCTTAGTGTTAATATGCCGAACTAGTTTGTTAAGATAGTCAAAACTAGCGTTGGCCACGAACTTAAAAAAATTAAAATATAGCTGAGTTTGGCTTAAAAGGAAATAAACATCTTTCGTTTAACTCATCCATTTTCACCTCACATCTCTCAATTCAAATTTACGAGTTCTCTCTCTATTCAAATTATTTCTGGTCTCTTGCTTTTCGATTTTTTTATCTTCCATCTCAATCATGGTGTCGACGTGAAATAAGCTTTTGAAGCTTTTTGCTCTTCAACGTTGTTGGTTATCGTAAATTTTTTCCGGTGGCAGTCGCGGTGTATATACTTTAGGGCACTGCTGTTACCCAAACACGATAGACTTTTCTGTATTTATTTCCCTCCAATGATTTTCAGTCATCTTCTTCTATTAAATCCTCTTTTTAACACTTGTGATTTCTAGATTTAAAATGATTCGAATTTGGAAAGTTTCTCAACTTCATACCATGCATACCAAATCTGGGTGCGCCAAGTGCCGAAGATGGCCCCGCCCGGGTGATGTGTGTATGTCGTGCGTAAACTTTTATGATGGACAAGACCTTGAGCAAAACCCTAGTGATGGATTTAGCATAAAATGTAGAATATAAATAACCCAGCATTCTTTGCGTTTCTTGAGAGTGAAAGACATCTTGATTAGGTTTGAACTAGAACTTGGTTGTGCTCTAGCTGAAAGCCTCAATAACTTTGTCTAGATACTTGAAATGACTTAGGCATTTTCTTTTTGTTAGCCCACTAAGCAAAAATGCCGACCTTAAAACTGTTCTTTCCTTGAACGTATTTGAGCCTATTTTGAATTCTTTTGACTCACTCACATATTAACCTGAACAATGAGCCATCTCGGGCATAGAAGTCAGGAAAAATAACGAGAAAAAAGGTGGAATGAAGTGGTAGTGGCATATCCTATGCAAGACACCGAAGAAGAATTATGGGCAATACTCTACCAAATCAAAATAAGTAATATATTAAGAAAGAAAGAAAGAAAGAAAACGAAGAGTTGAAAAAAGTAAAAAAATATATAAAAAAAGAGAGAAGAAAAAACACCCCCCTAAATACTGAAGATGTATTTAGCCTTCGACCATGCATCTTTTTGTTGTGCTTAAGCCCGTAAGAAATGCAAGGGAATAAAGAGAAAATTGGTCACTCTACTGAGTTCAATGTGACCTTAGCCTAGTTTCTAAATACTTTCTACCCAATGTTTTAAGCCAACATTTCAACCAAATAAAAGACCTAAAGACGAGCACCTAGGACTATGAAGATTGGGTGGAGGCAATAGAGGGCAAGCAAACCTATGATGGGACCAAAGTCAAGATTGTCGTGAGCGTAAACACTTAACCCATACGCAAGAGTGTTTAGTGCTAGTAAGGACAACCCATAGCTCAAGCTTGTATCTTGACTTGTTTGATGGTTTTAGCATGCATTCTATTTTTAATCGCTTCCACTTCGGTAAGACCAAACAATTATATGGAAAGCAAAATGCACACCCCTGAGGGTAGACTCCACATTGGGCAGGTTAGCAAACATCGGAAGGGAAAGCACAATGAAGTGCTAGGCCGACCAATTTATCGGGCGGAACTCAGACCGAGACGAGAAGCCGATGTGATTAGAGCGGCGCTGGGAAGAAGTGAAGAAAGCAGAAAGAGGCAGAGCAAAAGACTGGCTGCAGTAGAGAACCCTTTGGGCGGATCAAGGAAGATTCATATTGAAAACACCGGATAAGGAAAAAGACCGACTTTTCTTATCAGGCGTGATTTGAGATAGATGCGATCTAGTGGATAAGGAAAGAATCTGGCCACAGGGAAGAAGATATACATGACAAACCTGCGACTAGACCTAACATCGAGCCTTCACCATGGGTCGGACTCTTCCACATCCCACAACATTTCGTCTATATAAGAAGCAAGTGATCAGGGATCTAAGAGGAGCTTCATAAGCTAGAATTCTGAAGACGAAGAAGCTCCGATTTTATTTTCCGGCATAGTCTAGTTTTTGTTTTCTTTCTTTTGTATGAGTTACGTGAGGAAAAAATAAGTCCATTGGGGAAAATTAGTTTTATTTTCTTTTCTAGTTTCAGTTGGGCAATTTGCCCAAATCTTTTCAGTTTATTATTCAAGTAAGTTTTTCAATTTATTATTTTTGTTTCTTTCTTTGTGTCTAGCTAAGTTTATAAGCGTTGTTTGGGCAACGAAAACTTGAATATGGATTTATAACTTCATGAGATCTAAATTGGGCAATAATAACTGCATGTTTGCATTTTTGAAGTGTTTGATATGATTCTAATATGATCTGAGCAAACTGAGTAGCTAACTGATCACTAATCACTTTGGGGCATCTAGATCACAAATTAATTAAGCCATAAGGTGTATGATCCCTGTGTAACTTAATCAATTTGTACCGCATACCACAACGCCCTAAACCTTTAATCATTAACCGTAAACCCTAGAAATAAAAAAATAAATTCCAACACCACCAAAAAACTAGAACGATCTTCAACAATACCAAAAATATTTCCAACAACAACAAAAACACCAAAAATAAAAGAAAAAAAATTAAACAACCATGGGCACAATTTTCCAAGAAAAAGTAGAAATGATCTTCGATCATTCAAATTCTAAAATGTTCGTCGACGTCTCAGTTTTTGAAAAAATTACCAAAAACAAATCAGTGTTTGGATTTGCAAGCAGTGACACCCTCGACAGACTGCATTCTTCAATTGGTCCGGAAATGTATGGGCCTGTAGGCGACAGTGTCGATGTACTACATATCGCAGTCAGGGAAGTGTTTGAGCTTCCAGGTAGTGGCGGCATCGACGAAGAAACCACAATAGTTCCTTCGGAAACCATACGGAAGCCATTTTTAGCGTTTGACGGAGCGATGGTTTGGTTACAACAAATAATTATTAAGTCTTATTTAAAAATACAAAATTTTTAAGTCTTATTTAATTTTATGAAGAATTATTATTTGTATTTAAGAAAAATGTCGTTTATGAATTATGAAAATCTTATTTAATTTTAGAAAAACGTTATTTGATTTTTATAAAAAAATGTTATTACATTTAAGTGGCTTCTCATTTACGAATAAAAAATATAAAAGTCTTATTTGCATTTTAAGAAAAATCTTATTTACTATTAAAATAATTTCTTATATGTTCTAAGAAATTTTTATTTATGTTCAAGTAAAATCTCATCTCATTCAAAGTCTTATTTGCTATTAAAAAAATTCTTTTTTAAGAAAAGTATTATTTACGTTTAAGTGAAATGTTATTTATAAATAAAAAATAAAAATCTTAAAGTGTTATTTTCCATTAAAAATATTTTAAAGTAATTTCTTATTTTTTAATTAAAAATTAATATTTATTTGCTTCTAGAAAACACTTATTTGATTTATGAAAAATCTTATTTATGTTTACTAAAATCTCATTTATGAATAAAATGAAAGAAAAAGAATTTAAAAAAGATGCTAAAAGGGATACGATTCCCCACCCTTTAGAGGTAAAGCAACACCAAGAAACCACTTGTTAGATTCATAAATAGACTGATATACATAATTGGGTAGCGGATAAGAAAGGTTCATCCGCATCTGTGTACGAGGCATCCAATATCACCTCCTGGTTCGATTATAATTGTACCCTAGTTTGGATTAACCAAAAATCGATTGGATTAAATTTAATTTTCTGTTTTCTAAGCCGAATCCAAAAAAAAACCTTGGAAAAGTTTACCGAAAATTACCAAAACCAATCTGATCTGCAAATCTTCTATTTGGTCGAGAGTTTCTTTGATTTTTTGCATCCAAATCTTTGAGAATTGAGAGTATAAAAAAAAACAAAAACAAAAACAAAAACAAAAACAAACAAAACAAAGCTTTCAAAATTGATGCTGTGTGAAGAGAGAGAGAGGGCTTATCCACCATTCCCTCATTCATGGATCAAAGTAAATCTAAGAACCATCTAATTACGTCAATCAAATTGCGTACATATCAATCTAATTTAATAAGTATAAGCAAGCAAGTACAGGAATAAACATTATTGTTTAAATTTACTCAGAGGATTTTTGCTATATATCCCAATCAAATTTATATAATGTGTATTGATTAACTAATTAACTTTCAATATCGCAAGTGTGAATGTTGCAACAAAAATTTCAGCGCATTGTAATAGTAGCAACCAAAGCAGTATACACTGAAAAGTCTCATCAAAATCAAAATGCCATTAAACAAAAAGAAACAATCTTCGTAGTCCCACAAAACACTGAACAAACAGCACATTATAGTATTCTTAATCCCACAAAAACTAGTACATCTATAACCATGATGTTGTAAGATAATTAAACTATTCATCCAAAAACACTAGCCTAAGCCTTGTCAGCCTTAGCAGCTGTAGCAGCAGCTTGACCACGGAGCCGACCAGTTCTCCTGGCTGCAATAAGACCGACCTTCTGTCCGGGTGGTGCATCACGACGCACAGTACTGGCATGACCAATATGTTGATGGTTACCACCACCATGGGGATGCTCCACAGGGTTCATAGCAACACCACGAACCTTGGGCCATGAGTTTCTCTTCACCCTGAATTTGTGGTATGCATTTCCTGCCTTCAACATGGGCTTCTCAGTACGACCTCCTCCAGCAACCTGACCAATCATGGCACGGCAGCCACTCGGCACAATCTTTTTGGCTCCTGAAGGGAGCTTAATTCTGCATCCAAAAGTAAAGCTTGTCAAGTCAACTATCCAAAGACATACAAACAATACCATCCATCAGTAGAATCAAACATAAATGATAATAACATGTCATAGCAGAAAAAACTTCATGAGCCTTCATGATAAACAAAACTATATCATGCAATATGTGCAAACAAGACTCCATGAAAAAACATATAGGCATTATCCTCAACATTTACTGAAGATTTGAAAATGTCAGGATGCATCATTAGTACAAACATACCAGTCAGAAGCTAAATAGTTATCAGAAGTACATATTGATACAACTGTAAACCCTTATTGTGAGCAATACATTATATTATTAGAACAGCTCAAATTGAAGCCACCAATGTATATAAGAATACATGCCTCATTCAGGATTTAGACATTCCAAGAAGGGACAAATTCTAGTGCCTCAATCCCAATTAAATTCTAACTGTGATTGTGAACGCACCATTCATCTGGATATACAAAAGTTTTTGCCTTCCAAAGAAAATGCTGATACATATTTGACAATCTGATAATCCATATCAGTTACTAAATATAGCAGAACAATCGAGCTAATATGGGGCAAATTCAGCATTAATTGGCCAAGCATATTACTCACAGAAACCATTGAATTAGGCATGTATTCCGAAACACGTTACTCTCAATAAAGCATCAAATCACTCAAACGAATAAAGATGACCTCATGGCAAAATCATCAATAAATCCGAATAATTTCTAATAAAAGTGAAAAAATCAGTACAAAATCTATCGCTTTTTCAAAATTCTTAACAAGCATCAGAAACAAATTACTTAACACAAACACGACAATACGATCAATCAAATTAAACAATTCCAACAATTATACCTAGAGGTCCCATTATCAGGATTGTGCGAGATGACAATAGCGTAGTCACCGGAAGCCCTAGCGAAAACACCACGGTCACCGACATGGTGCTCGACGTTGCAGACGACGGCACCCTCAGGAACGGATCTGAGGGGCAAGACGTTGCCGACGACGAGGTTAGCCTTCTTACCGCAGTAAACGAACTGGCCGGTGTACATACCCTCGGAGGCTACGAAGAGCTCCTTCTGGTGCTGGAAGCGGAAGGGGTGGCGGAAGGTGACGCGGGCGAGCGGCGCACCACGGCCGGGGTCGTGGATGATTTCGGTGACGACTCCCTTGAGGTAGCCGTTACGCTCGCCGAAGTCGAGGGAGCGGAATCGGGCCGGACCCTTGCGGTGGTGGGTGTGGGACTTGAACACCGAACCCGCTCCCTTACGCTGTGCCCGGATTACACGACCCATTTTCGCAGAGTGATGTGTGTGTGTGGTAGGGGAAGCGGCGGGTGACAAATAGGGACAATGAATCTGCGGATTGGGAAAATAGGGTTTGAGAATGTGTGGTTTTTGTGGGCTTCACTATTCACTTACTGGGTTTGGATAATTGGGCCCATATTTTAATCCTAACCAAAATTCAGTTTTGGGACTAAACAAATACAAAAATTATAGGGAAAATATATAGCTGTCTCCATCCATCACTCCTTTCCCTTAAAATACACCTATCCAGAAAGTGACAAACCTTACTCTTATTAACCTAGTTATTGCATTGAAAAATAAAAAAAATAAAAAATTTGCAATGATGGTAAAGATTAAATGATAAATTTGACTAAGAAAAATCGAAAATGCGATTTTAATTTGAAATAGGCATTTATTCGAGTAATAGCTAGAAATGAAATATTTCATACATAAATATATGTGAAATAATATATATTCAACAAAAATAATCCAATATAGTCCACGATCACTTAGCAAAATCAATTGGCAATTGGATTATTGTCTTGTGTGCGTTATTTGAATAAAACTAAACAAATAGTGATTACAAAAGTAAAGCCTATATGTCACCACTGACACCAGCACTCATCTGTGCGGCCCATTACCTCTGGATCTTTACTGATTGTTTTAATAAATTACCCGAGTTTTGAAAAATATAAGTTTAGGAGTGATCGAATTTTGATATGATCATAAATTTCGAATCAGTCCAAAAGGTGGGCAATCAAATATATTCACACACACCTACATAAAGTTGGAAACAATAACAGCAATGATTAAACATTTAGGGTGGAAAGAATAACAGATATGATTAAATATTTAGTATCCGTTTATTTGTTAGAAAAGTAATATTATTGGATTACTTATCTTGTGTTTGTATCAAAGAAAATTATTAAGATTCTAAATTTATATTGATTAAGAATATAATAATAATAATAATAATAATAATAATAATAATAATAAATAACAATTATTATTATTATTATAGTTATTATTATTATAATTAAGTATGATCCATAATTTTAAAAATTAAATTAAGATTTTATTAATTGATAACAAATAATAATAATTATAATAATAATAAAATTATTATAATAATGTTAATTATAAAAAATAATAACTATTATTATTATTATTATATTTATAATTTGTATTTTAATAAAATAATAAAAATAATATTAAATGTCTAAATATATAAAAAACCTGAAAATATGAAAAAGAATACTTAAGAGAAGCTAGTGAATAAGAATCCTAGAAAGTTACAATACTTTTCTTATTTTCAAGATTCTTATTATTTTTTCTATTGGATAAAAAATCAAACAAATAAAAAAATTTAAAAATTAGGAATTACATTACTTTCCTATGGCAGAATTCTGACAAACAAACAATTTGTTTGACAGAATAATAATATTGTTGGAAAATATAATTTATGAAAATATGGTTTCTAAAAATATGATTCTTGATAGATATTTTATCATGTATTCAAAAATATTAAAAAAAATGTAAGAATTCTGAACTTATATTGATTAGTTAAAATTTTAATTAATAATACTTCTAATAATTAATTATAATTAATATTTATTTAATAATTAAAGTACGATATCCTTAAATTAAATTATTAATTGAAATAATAATAATATACGATCCATAATTCTAAAATTTACATTAAGATTTGATTAGTTAGTTACTAATTAAGAAAATAATAATAATAAGATACAACATAAAATATGATCCATAATTCTAAAACTTAGATTAAGATTTGCTTAATAATTTTTAATTGAAAATATAACAAAAACAATTAATAAATAGTAGTAAAAATGTTAATATTAAGAACAGGTAATATTAATAATAATAATAATAATAATAATAATAATATAATCCAAAATTATTATTCCTAATTTTTCTTAGGTATTTTTCCCCTAGTTTCATAATATTATAATATTATTACTATAGTTTGTGTTTTAATAAAACAAAAAAAATATTAAATACGTAAATAAGTAAGAATTATGAAACTAGGGGAAAAATACCTAAGAAAAATTAGGAATAATAATTTTAGATAATTAAACTATTTTTCTTATTTTTTGAAATCAAATTAAAATCCCATCAAACAGAGAAGCCATTAGTATTTTAGGAGTCCAAGTGTGGCAAAATGAATGAGTTGGGCTAAAGGTTGATATTGTGAGCGTCCAAGTTTTAATAGAAAGAAACATTTGACAAGATTGGAAATTGAAGGGTTTACTGCGGTTACATATTGAAGGCGGAAAAGAGTTGAGAAATTGTGAAGAAAAACCAGAGAAAAAATTGTTACACAACTCTACTTCTGGAATTTTTGTTTAACCCAAACCTCTATTCCTTTCTTTTTTCCATCAATTCATTCGTTCTGAGAATAACGCAAAAGTAATACTCTGTATTTGTAAGCTCAAACCTTTTTTATCGGTTTGGTTCTTCCTCTCCTTCTTCCAACATTAGATTAAAATCCTTCTTCAATTCATCGTTGCCTTATTTTTGCACAATCAGCATTTTATTTACGAAATGAAGCGAGGCTATCAAGAATCTTCATCATCGAGTTCTTATGGACCCCCTCAGTCCAAATTAAAGTATAACCCTGAAGGTATTTCTAGAAGAGTATTTTGTTTTCGAGCAATTGGGCGGATTTCCTGATTTAGGTTTATTTGTGTTTGGGATATTGGCTGATAGCTGATTGGGTTTTCACAAGATTGTGCACAAGTTCGCAAAAGTATGAACATCAATGGAGAAAAAGTCGTTTTCTTTTGTATGCTAAATGTTTTAATTTATTTATATGTAGGATCAGATTATTTGATTTCTCCACGAATTGGGTGCTTTTTTGTGCTGTTAGGTGATGGACAATTTCTAGAGGATGAGAATACTAAGATATTTGCAAGGAAAGTGGCTGATCATTACAGTGCAAGAACGAATCAGACGCTTGAAGAACGAGAAGCAAGCCCTATAATTCACTTGAAGAAACTGAATAACTGGGTACTTTTTGAAATTTATAGAAGCATTTTATATCTTGCTGGCCAAATACTCGACAAGTTAACATGTTATTGAAGTCCAAGTGAAACAGATAGAAAAAAATGTTTGTAGTAGTGTCTCATTGCCATTTTATTCAACAGATAAAGAGTGTGTTGATTCAGCTATACGCAAAAAAAGGAGATGCGGTTCTTGATTTGGCTTGTGGAAAGGTAGTATATGAGCTATAAATTTTTGCACTGGTTGGTATTATGTGAACTTCTGTCTGTCAATTTCAGTTTTTCCTTGTCTTTATTTGTACCAGGGTGGTGATCTCATCAAATGGGACAAAGCAAAGATTGGTTATTATGTTGGTATTGATATAGCTGATGGATCGGTAAAGAAGTCAATCCTTTAAATTGCATATTCATTGTCAATTGTCATTAGTCTTGCAATGCTGAACTTTGTTTGTCTTTGACTATTGTTGATGCTAAGGTGATGTAGTTAATCTTCCTCTTCTCCTGCTGCTCTCTCTTGCAAACTCGCTTTCTCTATTGAAAATGTAACTTCTCTGGAACATATTGAGTGTTATTAAAGGGGCACTGAAATATATTAACATGTCTCTTTGTTTATTTTTCTCATACTAAGTACTCAATTTGTGCCCTGTTCCCCAAAAAATGCGCAGAAAGTGCATTGGGGTTTTGAATTGGCAACAGAAAGTGTCATTTTGTGGATGCATGCAATTTGTTCCACTATTACTAATGATTAACTAATGCCAACATTATTGTATCACTTATCGAGAAATATAATTAAACCCTGTCTTGATACGGTTACTCATAAAAGGCTCTACTAAGTCCAAAATATTTGAGTATGTTCAAAGTCTTTTCTTGAAGGGGTTGTCTCCTTTAGATATTTCACTTAATTCTATCAGCTGAACAGGAAATGCATTATCTCTTCCTTCAGTTGTCCGAAATGTATCCGTTTATACATGTCAATTTGCAGCATTAAAGAATTAGCAAAATAGAAAGTGAATGGTTCTATTTCTAATTGGCATCTAGAGAACCAAATGGACCTACATATTTCATTTTTATGCGAATAATTTTCTACTGTTACTAACTACAACAATTGGCGAATAACAAAACTTCCAATTTGTTCATGGTTGGACAATCTTTTTTAATTTTCATGAATTGCATCTCTCCTTAAAATATTAAGTCAAGATGGAATTTCATCCAAAAATTGAAATAAATGATGCCTGCTTCATTCTAGATAGAAGATTGCCGCACGCGATATAACGGTGACGCGGATCATCACCAGCGTCGCAAAAAATTCTCCTTTCCTGCCAGACTCATATGTGGAGACTGCTTTGAGGTAAATACCATTTATAGCTAGTTTATGCATTTACTTTTTATAAGAAGCATAAATGACTTGTCTAGTTGCCTCATCTCCTATAATCACTAGATTCTTTATGCATACGGCTATACATCAAAGTAATTCTCATATGCTGGATTGCGGGTGAATTACCACCATGTGGATAGCTGAAGTTACTGACATGTCATTACGTCATACAGTCATATGGGCCAGTAATTCATTTGCAATTTTTCAGGTCCAGCTAGATAAGGTTTTGGCAGAAGATGCTCCATTTGATATATGTAGCTGCCAGGTAGGTGACTCATATATTTTCATTTTTATAACTAAACATTGTTCTTTCTTTAATTAAACAATTTAGTTTCAGAAGTTTTCCACCCAATCACATCCTCTCTGTCAGTCTGCCAATGAGTTAAAACATCTCACAGTGAAATATGTGTTGAATTATACCAGTTTGAAACATTACCAAACTAGATGATGCAAGAGAAGTCTGTTGAATACTTTCTCTCTCGTGTCTCTTGAATTGTCTACCCTTATTTCACTGATACATGAAGGTATTATGCTTGCTGACTTCAATTTATAAGCTGAAAGCTGTCTTATCTGTAAGAAAGAAAATACATGTAAGAATCTGTCATGGTACATGTTTTGGGGGTTCTGAAATATCACTATGCCCATGAAAACTATGCAACTAATGATTGAATATTACTAAAATTATTCATGTTTTGCAAGTTAAGTTAATCTGTCAAAGATGGAACTTTGCAGTTTGCCATGCATTACTCATGGTCCACAGAGGCACGTGCCAGGCGGGCCTTGGCCAATGTATCAGCTTTACTTCGGCCAGGAGGCATCTTCATTGGAACAATGCCAGATGCCAATGTCATCGTAAAAAAACTTAGAGAAGGTTTTTTCCGCGTTGTTAACATTGAGGCTGAAACGATGAAAGGCTTGTTTGTTTTCATTTTTGTTCTTCAATTTCC
The DNA here is from genome assembly GCA_034509125.1 of Monilaria moniliformis. Classification (NCBI taxonomy): domain Eukaryota; kingdom Viridiplantae; phylum Streptophyta; class Magnoliopsida; order Caryophyllales; family Aizoaceae; genus Monilaria; species Monilaria moniliformis. The sequence goes on along the minus strand of JAYDZE010544337.1, from coordinate 9,954 downwards.
AATTCCTCTAATACGCAAAACACTAAAAACACGTTTGTTTGACTCATTTGCTATTTCTACTAATTTTTTTCCAATTATGTCATCTATCATCATTATAGAAATAATTGGAAAGGCAAAGTAGAAATAATCTCTAATATATAATCATCATCATACCAAAATCATCACTTTTTTACAAAAGTCAATGCATTTTGGAAATTGCATCGGAAATACTAAAAATTGGAAATACAATTAGAAATAAAAACCAAACATCCCAAAAAGTATTCTATAGGAAATTTGTAAATCAATGTTCAGCGTCATTTTTTCTTTTGCTATGAAGTATTGGAAGTGTTGAATGAGTAACAAGTTAACAACAGCTGCAAGGTAGAAGTATTCATTGTTTTCTTTGGTTATGCTAGAAAACACCTAATTCCCCATTAGTTTTAATGTTCAAAGTAAATGTGATTATTGGCATGACGTCGCAACACTTCTGTGTCTGCGGGCTGCTTCCTTATTTTCTTTCTGCTGTGATATATTTTGAAAAGATAATGTCATCCACAATTGTGCAAACACTTCTATGTACATCCACACTCCCACTCAGTCACATGTGTATGCAGATACATATGTAGTCTTTGTTGATCAGTTATGTTACATTTATTCCACATTCTCACTGATGATCTCATTTATGCATTTGGTTCATTTGAGTTCTGGGAATGATGCATCTTTTTAATAGTCATGGCCATCTTGTCCCTTGCTTTTTGTTTGAATGATGACTGGAACAGAACTAGGTGGCCTCGAGAGATACATTAAAGTGTAGCCTTTCTCGAAATATGCATACTATCCTGATAATTGTAAATTTTGACATTTAAACATAATTTAGTTTGTGAAGATATTTTGTTTCTTTGGCCGTTATAAGTCTTTCCCTTGTTGATGCAGCTGAGGGGCTGCAATTCGGTAATAGTGTTTACTGGATACGTTTCGATGAAGAATTTGACGACAAGGTATATTTATATACTCCCAGAAAATTATGTATGAAAATCTTTTTACACTTCTGCTGGATTCTGTTTGCAATATATCCTTTTCTTCATTTTGGCCTGTTACAGAAATTTAAGTCTTCAAGTCCCTTTGGCATCAAGTACAAGTTCCATCTAGAGGTATGTAATTTCATCCCTTTTGATAATTTCTTTTCTTTTCTCGTAATAATTGGAAAGGCAATGTAGTCTCCTTGATCCTTATTGGTGTTTCTGTGACTTTACTCAATGGATTCATTTATACTAACCGGAATCTTTTGATCAGATTTTGTTTTTTCTTGCTTCTAAGCACATATTTGCATTGGTAATTTTTGTCAATCTTCCTGCAGGATGCCGTGGATTGTCCTGAGTGGATTGTTCCTTTTCATATTTTTAAAGCACTGGCTGAAGAGGTACTAATTTCTGCTTAAGCTATCCGTTTCATATTGTGCGGCAGTAATCCTTTCTCTGTTTATCGGCTGAACTTGTACAAGTATCAAATACTGTGTGGTGATCTGAATTTAGCCCTACTGAGAAGCTATATGGCTGTGCCATCTCACAATTTTTGGTATCCCGGAACAGTTTGGTAGTGGTTATAATGATTAAATCACGAAATACCGCTTCCTACTGCTAATTGTGAATAGATAAACAAAAGACTATTCTGAGGTTACAACTTGAAATGCAAGCCTTAAGATGAGTTGATTAACAGCTCAGTCACAATTATGTTTTAACGCCATTGTTCATTCTTTAAACATGCAGTATGGTTTGGAGTTGGTCTTTGTTAAAAATTCGCATGTATTTGTGGACGAGTACATGAAGAAGCCTGAATTTGTTGAGCTCATGAGAAGACTTGGTGCCCTGGGTGATGGGAAAGATGACAATAGTAAGTTTTAGCTTATAGTCTTACTATTATTGACTTTCATATGGAAGTGAGTAATCTACGTCTGTTTATGTTATTCTTATTTCTTTTGCTTATTGGCTTGAATAATTTCCCAGGTACATTATCACCGGACGAGTGGGAGGTGGCCTACTTATATTCGGCTTTTGTGTTAAGAAAGGTATATAACTATCTTCAAGTTGTCAAATTACTATCAATATGCCACTTCTAAAGTAGTCTTGACATCTCCTGTAAATCTTTTGGGAGTTTGGAATATTGAAAGGAATTGCAATTTCAAATTGTTATCATTGCTGTTGGAGTATTATTTGGTCAAAATCTGGTATTTTTCCATGCAGCGAGGGAAACCAGATCAAGCCCCAGTCAGTAGTAGACGAGACAAGGGTAAGATGAACCTTTCAAAAGAAGATATCATCTTCATCAACGACCAACCTTAATCACTTCAAAAATTACGGAGACAACGCTTACTGATACAGAAGAGGCATGCCAAAACTCCCAAGGGAGAACAACGTCTGACTATAGGCCTTGCAGCAGTTTTTGGCCCAAATTGCACTGAATTCTATTTTATGCAGCTTTACTTGAACATAAAGGGGTGACTGATTTTCATGGAACTAGTCACCGTGCCCATTTTCTGATGTAGCGATTTCCAATTTCAATTTATATAATCAATTTGAATAAGATGAACTATCCAATACCAGTTCTCTTTTTTCTTTTTCTTTTTCTTTTTTTTTGGCTTCTCCTGTTAAGATAATAAATAAATTTAACTTATTTTGTCAATGACTCAATCATCACCTACAGGTTTTAACCCGCATGTGGAAGAGTTGTCACAACTGGAGAAAATACGAAACGAATAAATCATGTTTAGAACTTCGATTTAGTTACATTACTTTTTGGTTAATTTGAAGATTATGGCTCAGTTTTTAGTGTCATTTGTAAAAATAACCTAAACTTTATTAAATACAAAAAAATGGTTTTGAATTTTCATAAAAATTACAAAAGAACTTTAAAAAAATCATAAACAAAGAGTACAAATCTTAATGAAAGTTAAAATCACCTGAATTTTGAAAAATACAAAAAAAGGATACCACTTCTGAGCAAAAGAATCAGAAAATGTAGAGTAAGATTACGTGACCATCATCTATTCCACCAAAGATCGGAGTATTTATGTAAAAATCAAATTTGATAAGCAAACTTGTTGTGATGACATCTATTGACCGAGGTAATACCAAATACATTTTTTTTTACAACTTTCATAAAAATTCATGCTATTTTTATATGTTTTTTAAAACTAGGTCATTTTACTATTTTTTGTATTTTTATAAATAACTCCAAAATTCAAACCATAAACTATAATAGACCTTTGATATATATTTAATGGTAAACAAGTGATGAAGGTAGTTTAATGGACAGATAAAGGCGATTAGATGAATAACCATTTCTGCAAAATGCATAAAGAAATAATTGAATTGATGATTTAAAAAAAAGGAATTAATTACCAAATAAGCAATTCTTAAACATAAAGAACAGCATTATGCCACTGTTCACTGCAAAACCTGGTCACGAGTATATAGACATGTACAAGGTCGGTCGGTAAAAAAGGAGTCTTGAACCAAAGAGAAGTAGCTACATCTAAATTCATCATCATCTCGATATCGATCAAACTCCCTCTGAAATTCGTCTTACTCTACCTAGATTTTTTGGATGACTCGTTGTCTCTTCGACTAATTTATGCAGGTGACGGTAAGCTCGTTCGCTTCAGCAAGATCACAAGTATGGCCATCACAGCCAATCCCATGAATGATGTTTGCATGACAGCGTCCGCAGTTACTCTTGCCGTTCCATCAGAGTTCACACCGCCACCCTTCAATCCGAATAGATTCTGCATGTAACCAGACAAGTTTCTCACCATATCAGTCACACTACTCTTCACCTTCTCAATAATATCAACAAATCCCCCTGCAAACTCATATTCTGAATGCTTAGATGACCCGGTTGAGCTTTTTGCATCATAGTCTGCATCTGATCCCATCGAAGAGTTCTGATCCGCACCATCATAATCTGCAACTGGCTCCTTACAGTCTGGCCAAGTGTCACCTTCAAAGAAAATTATAAGCATAATTGGCTACACTTCATCTGCAGTTGTTGGCAAATAGAATGGCAGGAAGAGAGAGGAGTTCTTACATGGCGTTTGTGACTGTAAAAACTGCTGAAGATCTTTGTTTTGCAATACGGCTTTCCAAACATTTTGATCACAGGCAATAGAAGCAACAACATCCTACCAAATGCATCAATTTATCACAATCAATACTGACTATCAAATAATTAGTATGGAAAATATGATCATCTATGTCCTTAAAGACCCAAACCTCAAAAGAGAAATAGGATTCCTAAGACGATTAAATGCTAAATGTCATGGAACTTGACCTGAGGCTTAAATGCATACAAGTTGCACTTAATGGACAAGAAATCTAGATGTCACTTTGATGAGCCGAGCTGTTTTGGTGGAGAAAGGACAAAATGCATGCCTTCTCAATCAAAATCGGAGGAAAATACAAACCTTGGCCATTGAGCTCTCATGCAAGAACTTAAAGGCCATGATTGCAGGGGCTGGAACAGAAGGGGCAACAGCAAGCTGACTGGTGATGCATGCTTTGGTCTCTGAATCATCATTTCCAACAGAGTTCGGAGTCGACAGATAGGTCCTGCACAAATGAAAATTGGAAAATTGTCAGGAAATACAATCACAAAATGCACCCAAGCCACAATTTTAGCAGAGTCCGCAACATAAAATTTGGCAATAAATTCACAAAGCCGAAATGTGCGAGTAGACGATGTACGGCCGCCTTGCCAACATTCCAATTGGAATTTTAATGAGGTAAAGATCAAGAAAAACAACATCATATTGATCGAGTGGCAGTCAACATTTTCTGCCTAACCAAACCAAGAAGCTTCCCCAGAACATAATTAATAACCACGAATGATCACTAACATAATTCTAGCAACAGAAACCAAAGTAACGACAATAAATCAAAGAAACGCGTTAGCAAATCAGGCCTGCATCAAAATCCCCATCACTACCAAAATTAACATCCAATTCAAACATGATGCGAGTGTATAACTAAAACCAAAAAAAACACCAGGAAAAAATAGTTATTCTTTATCCAAACAACAAATAGTGTAAGTAGATATAGATTCGTAATGTTGTTTCATACGCGAGGAATGCAATGGCATCGATAATGCACGATTACGACGCAGCATATCAAATCAAGCACGTCCAACAACAAATTTGTATATGAAAATCTAGAAATTCAAACATATATAAAGGAATAAACAAATTACTTTTCAAGTGCGGCTGAGAGTTCAGAAGTGGCTTCTTCTGCTTCCTTAAGCGTTGGCACGCCGCCAAAAACAACCCTAGACATCCGCTGACCTCCGGCCTCCTCCGCATCAGGGAACACCCAATCATCCAATTCCAAACACGGCCTCTGGAAGCTGGCTTCAGAATTATTGGCCACCAGCTTCATTTCCTCTGACGCTGGGGCCACCAGACGGGCTGACGCGGTTTTCCGGGCGGCAGAATAGTGCTCCGCCGTGATACTGAGCATACCGCCGCTAGCGGCTGTGATCCCCGCCATCTTGGCCGCAGCTCTGATCGCCCCGCCTCCCATAGATTGAGGTGATTGGAAACAGTGAAGTAGGGGGGAAATTCGAAGCCTAGATTGCAGTCAGAATTGCTTAATAGAGGGGTAATCTGAGGCGGTGTGAGAAGAATAAATAGGCGAAAATGATTCAGAAAATGGAAAATGAAGCGCAGAGGATTTACACGAGTTGGATAGGATTTTCGATTTTAAAAACATTATTAATGTTAAAATAGACAAATGTATATATGAATATTTGTGGTCCACCACATTACTAAATACTAATTAATTAATTAATTAAGAAAATGAAGAACTACAACGACGCCAACTGAATGAAATGAAATGAAATGAAATGACCCATTTATCGCCTCTTTCAAATCCATAGCACAACTATTAAAGAGCTATTCTGTTAATACTTTTCTTCAATTCAACCAATGTGTTTGAATCAGAATAGTATTATTTTACATAACTTTGATTCACTTTATATACATCGTACAAAATATATCATTGGTAATGTGCTCATCAACAGGTAGAGTGTAATAAGATGAGACCTATTTATTTAATTATTAATATTTTTTTATTATTTTTGTTAAATTTCATAGTATATATGTAATTAAATTTAAATGAGGTCAATTAATCAAATACATTAATCAAACAGATTCAAACTAATTTAATAAATTTTTTACCAAACTTACGCTACATTCTCTTTGCGTGAATTTGGGCTTTGGTGTAATTAAAGCCCAAGCAATTAATAAGCCCTTAGCAATCAATTAAGCCCAGTCCATTCACTTAACAAACCAACTAAAAACAAATAACAAACCATTACATAATGAATAAATAAGCCAGGGCCCATACACTTAATAAATAAATAATGACATTAACCTAATTAACTAGACATGTGCCGCTTCTTCTTTCTCCATTCTTTTTCTTCCTCACGCCAGTTTGCAGAGGAAAGTTTCTATATGTCTCCTTTTTATCTTCTCTTTCCCATTTTCAAAATAAAACAAAGATTTGATCTTGAATGCAATTTATCAAAGTTTTTGCGTTTGTGAACAATACAAGCGCACATATGCGTTTGCACTATTCAAAAACCCAAATATTTGTGTTTTTGCATTTGGTTATGGCCCACCATTGAAAGAAATTCTTCATTGCAAAATAGATTTTAGAGGGCAATTGAAGATGATCTTAGAAACACAGTTCTCCCTTTTAATTCTCCCTTTCATAGTATAAGTGCGACCAATATCATTGTCTCTATTAGACTCTCAGTTGAAGCACATCTCCCATTCAATAATAATATGAAGGCGTTGATCCTCTCCTTAATGTATCCATTATTGTTGAAGAACAATCCTTTCGGATATCTGGGAATATACACTCCTTATTAATTTTTTCCTTTGCTTGTAGTTGAAAATTTGTGGTTCTAATTATGATTGACGATAATAGTATTTTAGTATTTTATATTTATGATATTAACTACTGGTGAGAACAAAACCCAGTAAGGTGTTAATTAATTCAATATATGCTTTTTGTATTAAGTTGCCGACTGGGATATGAATTACATATAAAAATATAATAATTCATTAAAATAAAAAATTATATTAAGGATTTATTGAAACAAAAGATAAAAGTAAAGGGACCGGGTGATGTGTTTGCCTAATTAATAATTGCAACTTACCGTATAATGCAGTGCAAATTCTACAATGATATGTTGTAATATAACGTATGAGAGTGGAAACGATTTAATTAAAGGTATCTAATCTAAAGTCTAAACCCAAAAGATTAAGGCAAACAACAAGGAAAGAACAAAAGCAAGATGACAATTTGGTCTCGCAAAATTAATTAGGATGTCTGCTTCCCAAATTTTTACACTACTACCATTAACACACACTAACTCAACACCAAGCTATACTCAGTGAAAATACTAATTACTTAACACTAGTTAGACAAAACAAAAGTGGCATGATTCTTGATTTGCTTTATACTTGAGCTAAAAATCCCTTCTCTTTTCTGCCTTTCAGCTCCTTCAACCCATCTGCATTTTCGCCCCAAACCAAATAATTATGGAATTAGATCATCGATCCATTTGAGAAGTGAAAAAGAAAAATCTTGTTATCAAAATTGAATAGGTACATGAGGATAAGCTCAAGTTTTCCCGTTATTCAATAGCCAACAAACAAGGGACCCGTACAGACAGCCCACAGCATTAAATACATACATGGAATTCACAGGGGCTCTACAAAAATTATGTCTAATTACACAGAAAAAGAGGGTCACAAAAGACAGAAAATAAAAAAATAGAAAAACTAAAATTATATCACAGTATTTCAAACTCCAAAGCAGAATCTACGATGTATAAATTTGACTTGATGCAGTATCTACAGCTCACTTTCGCACAAAGCAATTTACTTCAAATTAATTTATTTAATATTCTCTTGTTTTTCTAAAAAGCCGGCAATCCCATGAAACACTTGAACCATCTATGTCTAAAGTGACATTACAGTAAAATCTTTTCCCACCACCAAATATGACTTCAAAAAAAAAAATCTAAAAAATTATTAAATTAATCGAGCAAACTTACTCTTAGTGCTGCAATTGGGCGGATCTTCGAAGAGCGAGATGGAGAGCTGCTTGTGAGCTACTCCAATATCTATGAGTATTAAACCGGAGGTAGGGTCATTGACGATTATGTCCTTGACAGGGAGCCATAGAAAGAGCTCTTCCTGCGAGAGGCCATGGACGCCGGTGAGGCTGCCGTGGCTGAGATTAGCGCGGAGTTCACTATCGTATAAAGCCATGGTGTCGAATTTGGTCAGACACGGGCCTTCGAGGTATACTTGGAGGAGGCCCGAGCCCGAGAAGTTGTAGGATTTTACGTCCTTGGGGAAGAGGCCCGGCGGCAGGCCCATGGATTTGAGGAGGTCATGGATGGAGGAGGAGTGGCAAAGCCGGAGACAGAGAAGGAGGAGAGAGAGGATTTGGAAGGGGTGGTTTCGGAAGAGCGCCATGAGAGATAATGAAGGTAGAGAGAGAGAGAGAGAGAGGGCTTTATGGCAGGAGATGGCGAAAGTATAAAAACTGGTTAAAGAGGGTGGGGATTGGTGTGCTATTTTACTAATCTGCCATTGGATTTGGAATTATGAACAGGAGTTGGTTGGGGTTTCTCATATTCAATTTCTTATTTGTCGGAAAATCCTGTGCTGCTTTTTCTTTTAATTCGTCATGAGTTTGTCCAATGTATATCAAAGATAACACTAGTGGTCGGTTTTGGGTTTCCATAAATAAAAAGGATTAAATATTAAAATTTATCCCAAATTATCACCATGTTATCAAATCTATTCTGAACTATGAACTTTGGCCAAATAATGTCCAAACGTATAAAAAAATGCAAATTTATTCCTTGATGAATTTTCAGATATTTAAAAGTCGAATAGAATTATCATGCAAATTACAAGATATAGCACAAAGATTTCTCAAAATTGAATTTTTGGAATGGTGGCAAAAATTCTCCATGATCTTACTCAAATTTCAAGTACCGAAATACTTGTTTGGGAATACATTTGCCTAGTTTTCCATAATTCATGTATTAATAGGTCAAAGTGATAGTTTAAAATTGCTAGGCTTCTAAAAAATAGTGATAGTTTGTGATAGATTTAATTGTTTATCCTCTAAAAATATGATAGTTTACATGAGTTGTGTACTTATTATTCTTGTATATTTAATTTTGTAGCATAGTTTGCGCGTTGAAATCTTACATACTAAATATAAAACCGTACCACTTAGGTATGAAACATTCTTAATTATTTTTGTCGGATGGTACAGTTCATAAATTTTATAGCCGATTATTAATTTCAAAGTTGTACTTAAATAAAAAGGTCCCTGATGTTAATCAAGGTACGTATGTTGCGATAATTTTGTACTACATAGCGTCAGCGTGCATTAACATTAAAATTGGTAATTGAGGTATGCGCTTCATTTTGTTTGTGTTCAAGTTTTCGGATGAAATTTTTGATAATTATGGCAAAAACGAACGGACTTATACAGTAGGGGTCACTTTATTTTTCTATTTTAGAATGGAGACAGTGGAGGATTTAGGGGGGGAGGGGGCGGCCCACCCCCCCTTCCCCCTCTCCCACCCCTCCCCCCGAACAGCTCCGGCCCCCTCCCCGAACAGCTATTTTTTGATGTTGTGAGAAATACACGATTGATTTGTACTGAAGATTTGGGTAACCTCTCTCGAAAGATTGTTGAAACTAAAAAAGATAGAACTTTTCCATTAGTTTATTGATTGATTGAATTGGTATTGCTCTTACCTGTAGCTATTGTATCTATTGAAAGAGTATTTTCTGTCATGAAATTTGTCGAGACCGACCTACGAAATAGGATGAGAGATGATTGGTTGAACGACAATTTGGTGACATACAATGAAAGGTCTATCTTC
>JAYDZE010544326.1:0-14205 GCA_034509125.1 Monilaria moniliformis | reverse complement strand
AGTTTCCATAAATGGAATGGGACTACTTTTGGTGGACGGACCAAAATGGAAAAATGGGACTATTTTTGGTGGACGGATGGAGTATTAATTAACTGACCAAAATATAATATTGAAAGTTCGATCACCTCTATCTTATTTTATTTTTTCATGCTTCAATTTATTGGCTAAGATACAAGTATACAATATTCAGTATCGTGCATACTGACATTGTCAATCTTGTTGGTGGCAATCTTGGTCCAAACATGAAATATTATTGCAATATTATAGTTTGTGCATATATATATGTACACATACACGTATGCAATAATTAATATATAGTGTAAAATGTGTATGTCTTGGAAATATGATTTTGTAGGTAGGTATGACGTTTGTTCTTTCTAAAATTGCGAATGACAACAGTCAAAGAATTCAATAAGCCTGTCTGCGATTACAACTAACTAATTTGATTTTTGTAGAGTATTAAATATTCGTGTTCTACATTTCGAATCATTATCTGAATAGTATATTATATGGTGTACCTTCAACCACGATGTCGGGCTGGAGGCCATATAATTTTGTAAAGTATCATATATTAACGATAATTTGACTATCTTTCGTCATAACTAATAAATGCACGTCATATCCGAAAAATAGTACTGTATTAGCAAGTCATATACACATTATATATATGTGCGAATCCGACTGCATTATTCTTCGTTTCAAGAAAGAAAACAAATTTATCAGCAATTTTTTAAAATATTTGGTTGTATATAACTGAATAATAAACTCAATAAATATACAAAAATAGGTCGTAGTTGAAGCCCAACTCATAATCTTTGGGTTGTAGTTGAAGCCCAACTCATAATCATTGGCCTTTAAAATGTTTGAGTTGGGCACAAAGTAAGCTTGTTTTACCTGCTGGTCTAAAATGGTATCATTTTCTAGAAAAGATAGAAAATCAATTTTGATCAGATCTTGTTACTTTTGAAAATAAATTATACTCACTTATTCAACGTTAGTTCAATCACAATAAGTTGTGCTAATAATAGAAAATAATTGCCAAAGATTATGCATATATGTATGAAAATTAATCGCTGATTTTCTCTAGTTAATTAACTACCATTTTTTTTTCAAAAGACGCTTGACAATTAATTTAAAATAAAAATAAGAATATGGTAAGACCCATATTTAAAAAAAAAAAAAAAAAAAAAAAAACATTTACGGATGTCATGAAAGATCGACAATCTAATTTCCAAATCAAACACAAGCTTAACTTTCTTCCCCAAAATATGCACAATTTTGCAAGAAATTAGACTAAAAGTTCATCAGACTTCCCCTATATATATAACATGTACAACCTAAATGAAACACAAAATTAGAAAACGAAACTTTGATATTTTCTCTTTTCTCCTACAACAGTTGAGAACTGAAATTTGATGGATCAGAAGAAAACAACAAAGGGTCGTCAAAAAATAGCCATAGAAAAAATAGAGAAAGAAAACGATTGCTACGCAACGTTTTCAAAGAGGCGGCAAGGGTTGTTCAAGAAAGCGAGCGAGCTCTCCACCTTATGCGACGCCGACGTCGGCCTCTTCGTCTTTTCTCCGACGGGGAAGCCCTTCTCCTTCGTCCATCCTTCCATGGCGGCTGTCGTGTCTAGGTTTCGATCAGGAGGCGGGGCCACGACGCGTTCGGCTGGTTGAGGCCTTCTCCAGAACTAGGGTTCTTCAGCTCAACCAAATGCTTGATAAGATTGGTAAGAAGCTGGACGATGAGGTGGAGAGAGAGAGAAAGAGTTGAATCAAGTGGCTGCGACGAGAGAGATATGGTGGGAGATGCCTATTGAGAATCTTGACAAGGAACAGATAGAGCAGTTGATGGCTTCCATAAGGAATCTGCAGTTGGAGTTGTACAAAATGCACTCATATACAACATCAAATAATCTTTAACCCATTCGAAGCCGATTTCAGAACAAAATCATGATGTTGTCTGCTAAACTGTATGGTAATGTTGATTTATGTTAATATTACGCTAGTTCAATGATTTTTTTTTCATTTTGGTTTATTTAGTTACATTCCACACACACCCGAGTAACTCGAACCCCTGATGTATTAGTTAGTGGACATATATGGATATGAGGAGATCAAGCAGGTGCCCGGCGCTGTAGTGTTAGGGAGTCTATTGAATGATTGTATCCATGTTTATCTTTATTTGGTTTTCGTGTTTATCACTTAGTTGAATTGTTATCTTTTATTTTATCAAGAGTCTAGTTTAGCTTATGTCTTGCAATCAAGTATGAGTACGAATCTCTGTTAAAGTCTATAAACATCTCCTTGAGATTTCAGAGGAGTAGGTCTAGAATTATTGAGTTGTATACAACAAGTGGCGTGAGTAGGGTTAGGGTTTATCCCTTTCGCTTAGTTAGGACTTGTTCCTTGCACAATTTAATTCAAATAATTAAACAACCATATTCAAATTGATTAATATATAACTGATTTCCTACGATGGATAATATACAATAGGTTTTTTGAAAGGATATAGAATAGGTTTTGAAATATATTTTTTCACTTTTTTCAAAACTGAATTTCATCATGCATAAATTAGGACATGTAGGCAAAAATTACTATGTTTATGTTGTTATAATTGTGATTAATTTGTGGCAGTGTTATATGAAAATTGTTATTGGATAAGCTTGATTAGAGATTCCTTCCTTGTAGTTGCCAAAAAGAAAGAAAAGAAATTGGAAAAGTAAATACAACAATGAAACAGTCGATTCTAATTTCTAACTAATAATTTTGAAGTATACGTATAAATTAATATGGGAAAAACGGAAATAAAAAAAAAATTGAAAAACAAAAAAAAGGAACCTTGGAACCGAAACCCATACTCCATTCGATTCCGTTTCTGTTGGATTTGGACACTAGTTTTTGCCCACAAATAACAATGATACCGAAAACTACTGCCAGTCCAAGTTATATAAATCGGGTCGAATCCGCCCGACCCGCAGGTGGCGGGAGTGCACGCTCCATTGAGAGTGTAGTGTAGTCACGTGACATCTGAGATCCAACGGCTCACACTCGTCGTCTTCTTCTTCTTTCTTCTTTCACCCAAGTCCAAGTGTACTCTTGCACACACTCTCTCTCACACACTACACACACTCCGCCCCTCCCTCTCTCTCTCTCACACGCATAATATAACTGCCTGCCTTACTTTTTTCCCCCTCTTCGTATACCTATTGCTAGGGTTTCCTCGCGATTAAGGATATTCTCGATCGGGCCTTCTGCCGCCTTCGATTCCGTCTCCGTCTCATCCAACAAATTCAGGTGTGTTTTTGCTATCCAATCTCGCTCTTCAGCTTACGGATAATTTGTACCGTGTTCGATTCGTGAATTGTTTGATTCTGTTGATTTTTTATTTTTATTTTCTAATTCTCGCCGTGCTCCGAATTATGGGAATTGTTGTTTCTCTAGGTGTTTAATAGGGTGGGAAAGGATCGAGTGCTAAGCGAGGCTATTTGTCTAATTGTGCCTTGTTAAGTGTTTAAGTTGGTGTGATTTTAGTTTCTGTTGTTGCCCTCCACCCCCACCCCTCGGCCAACGCCACTGGTTGAGGGTTTTTTCGTTTCTCGGACTGATTGGGTGTTATTATATTAATCTAGGGTTTTGAATTGAAGTGGAGCTTTATCTGGAATCTGGGGTTTATTGTTCGAGGTAATGTTACTGTTGAATGGCGATTGAAAAGAATAGCTTTAAGGTAGCACGTTTTGACCTGGAGTTTCAATCCCCTCACAGTAGGGATACACATACACCTATGTCTAGCGATGATGATGAAGATTTTCAGCGGAACCCTGGTGCTCCTGCTGTTGAATCTGATGATGATGATGAATTTGATGATTGTGATTCCGGAGCAGGTTCGGATGACTTTGATTTATTGGAATTAGGCGAATCTGGCGAGGAGTTTTGCCAGGTTGGTGATCAAACGTGCAGCATTCCTTACGAACTGTATGACCTCCCAGGGTTGAAAGAGGTTCTCTCCATGGAGGTTTGGAATGAGACTTTAACCGAAGAGGAAAGATTTGGTCTTTCCAAGTATCTGCCTGATATGGACCAAGAAAATTTCATGTGTACACTCAAAGAACTTTTTTCTGGTGATAATTTGCATTTTGGGAGCCCCATCGATAAGTTGTTTGAGATGTTGAAGGGGGGATTATGTGAGCCAAGGGTAGCACTCTACAGGAAGGGTTTGAGTTTTTTTCAGAGAAGACAGCACTATCATACCTTGCGGAAACATCACAATGGTTTAGTAAATAATATTTGTCAGATTAGAGATGCATGGATGAATTGCAGGGGGTACAGTATTGAGGAGAAGCTTCGTGTATTAAACATTATGAGGAGTCAGAAGAGTTTGATGAATGAAAACATGGAAGAGGTTCAAAGTGATTCATCTGATAGGGAAGAGTCTGCTGATGGTTTGTGGGAAAAAAGGCTCAAGGACTCAAAACTTGTTCAGAAGACAGGTCGCCAATCAGTGCACAGCACGGGTCCAGCATCAGATATTTCTTCTCGAACCCGGAAAACCAAAAGCAACATGGAGTCAGCCAAGTTAGAAAAACGATTTCCTAGAGGAACTTTGAAGCTGGGTGGATCTAAAACCACTTCAATAAAAGAGTTGGCGGAACCCTTTTCTTCAACTCACCCTGGAGTTGAAATTAAGTCTGGGCGCTATAGTTTGGGACTTCCTGTCTCTCAGTATAAAGATTCAGGCCGTGACCCTGCTACTGCTGTAGTTGGGAAGAATGAGCAGATTCTAGAGTATGATGATGAGGAAGAAACAATGATTGAAGTAGCTGCCCATAGAGATCGGAATTTTCGTCGAGTTGGGGTAAACGACAAGTCTGCAGCTTCTAAATGGAAGAAACATGAAGACCCAAGAGTTGAAGAGGACATGGATAGTTTTATGAAAAGTCATATGTCAGGGAGGAACAATTTACATGCTCTTGGGAGGAATAGGGCTATCAACAAGTTGTCTGATATCAAGGTCTTAACTGCAAAGCCATCTAATGCAAGAAACATGTATGACAGTGGAAAAAAAGTTAAGTACTCAGAAAATCATCAGCTATTTACTGCTGAAAATCAGATGAAACTTGGTAAGGGTCAGAAGTTGCATTCATCTTTGAAAGGAAGCCAAATGGAGCTTTTAGATGCAAATGATCCCGCGTGGCTTCGTAAACATGATGGGATTTTCCCCACCAGTGATTTAAACACCAAAAATAAGAAGTGGAAGATGAGTAGGGAAGCCATTGATCTTAATGTGAATGATAAATTTTTGCCTACTGAATATAGAGCTAAGCCTTTGCAGGATAAGTTCCGGGCAGGTTCTCAGAATGGAAAAGGAGACGGTGTTGGGAACAGAGGTGTTGGGTTGTTTTCCAAAGCTGAAGACACAGAATCAGATTCATCAGAACCTATGGATGAGGATGATGATGACAATCCTTTGATGAGGAGCAAGTGGGCTTACCCTGGTGGTGTGCCAGAGTTGAGACTTGGCTCAGATGCAAAGAAAGCCGAATTTTCAGAGAGAGATGAGAAAGAAAGGTACCCAATGGGTGATGGGTCATCACATTCTCGAAAGATGGAGGATTATAGCCACACCCTAGATATGATGAGATCAGAACAGAAGGGTAAGATGCATGACATTGGCCACTTTAATATATTGCCCACCAAAGGTTTGGATAAAAACTATTTTCCAGGAGGGATTGGCACTGAGGAACAGCATCAGTTCTACCCATTGGGAAGAAATGGCCATGTAGAAGGGACCCATGGTGTTAATTTCCAAGCACCATTGAAATCCTCCCTCATACTGGGGAGAAGACGGAAAGGTGAAGTTCCCCATGATTTCAGCCATCTTCAATCTAATTATATGCAAGACCATCAGTTTGAAAATGATTTATTCTGGACTCGACCACCGGCAGCAGCTAATGGAGTTCCTTTCAAATTGGGGAAGAAAGGCCACTTGGTTGACCTGTCTTCTAGTCATCATCCCGAAAGATCAGATGTATCATTGCTAGGCTGCAACGCTCTCTTGAAAAAGCGGAAAGTAAAGGACGGCTTGACCTACATGGAATTGCAAGATAATAATCGCTTCCTTCATGCTGATGATGAGCCGCAGTTAGATGATGTCAGTTCTTCAAGGAAACGGGGTAAACACAAATTGGAGGAGGCATCTGATGATCTAGAGAATGGAGTTCCTCAGCCACCTGGTATAGAAATGGAAGTAGAAGATGTTGAGGCAGAAACTAAACGGCCCAAAAAGTCATTTCCGTTGATCACGCCTACGGTTCACAATGGCTTCTCATTCTCTATAATTCATCTTCTTTCTGCCGTTCGTATGGCTATGGTTACGCTGCTTCCTGAGGATTCTTCAGAAGCCGGAAAACTCCCCAATAAGACTGATGCTGAACAGGGGGTCAAGGAAGAGCAGAGCAGCAAGCAGGAAGATGCCATTGCTAATTCAAATCCAAGCATGGGTGTTGACGCTTCTGTGCCATCATCTCTGGCAAATGTTCCTTCTCTCACTGTTCAGGAAATTGTCAACCGTGTTAAATCAAATCCTGGTGATCCCTGTATTCTTGAGACACAGGAGCCACTTCAGGATTTAATTAGAGGCGTCTTGAAAATTTTCTCATCCAGGACTGCTCCTCTAGGAGCAAAAGGGTGGAAACCACTTGTTGTGTATCAGAAATCTACAAAAAGTTGGTCATGGATTGGCCCTGTGTCTCATAACTCGTCTGATTCTGAGGCAGTTGAAGAGGTGACGTCTCCAGATGCATGGGGCCTCCCTCACAAAATGCTTGTCAAATTAGTTGATTCATTTGCTAATTGGCTGAAAAATAGTCAGGAAACACTTCAACAAATTGGCAGTCTTCCTGACCCTCCTTTGACACTGATGCAAATCAATTTGGATGAGAAAGAAAGGTTCAAGGACCTTAGAGCCCAGAAGAGTCTGAATACCATTGGCCCTAGCTCTGAAGAAGTAAAAGCATATTTCCAGAAGGAAGAAGTCCTTAGGTATCTAATACCAGACAGGGCTTTCTCGTACACAGCTGTTGATGGAAAAAAATCAATTGTTGCACCTTTGAGGAGGTGTGGTGGCAAACCTACATCAAAGGCCCGGGATCATTTCATGTTAAAGCGTGACAGACCACCACATGTCACAATCCTTTGTCTGGTGAGAGATGCTGCCGCTAGATTGCCTGGAAGTATTGGGACGCGAGCAGATGTATGTACATTAATTAGAGACTCGCAATATATTGTGGAAGATGTGTCTGATGCACAGGTCAATCAAGTAGTTAGTGGAGCACTGGATCGACTGCATTACGAGCGCGATCCTTGTGTCCAGTTTGACGGAGAGAGAAAATTGTGGGTTTACTTGCATAGAGAAAGAGAAGAAGAAGATTTTGAGGATGACGGGACCTCATCTACTAAGAAATGGAGAAGACAGAAGAAAGAAGCTGCTGAACCATCTGAACCTGGAGATGTTACTGTTGCTTACTCTGGACCTGTGGGGCAACCAGGGTTTGATTCGGTATCTGATCTTAATGCAGACGCATTATGCTTGGATGATGATAAGAGATCGGAGCCTGAATATCAAAACGGTAACGATCAGATGGAGGACAATGCTGAAACAAGTCATGGTTCTGATCCTGGTCCGGCTCCAGTGATGTGGAATGGCCTTGGCCAGAAATCTACTGAAGAAACTAAGTTGCTCTGCCAAGAGAATTCGACTAATGAAGAATTAGATGAGGATGCGTTTGGTGGGGAGCCACCAGCATGATTGTTGAACATAAAGTCTTCATCGTTTGCGAAAAAAGGTATTACAATGCAGCTTACAGTGCTGATCCAATGTCTAGATTATTCACAGCATTCTCATTTTTCTTTTTGATTACTATCGCTCTCAGATTTAGAGAAAATGACATTTTGAGCATGTCAGCATCCTCTGTAAAATAATGATCATGATAGGCTTAAAAATGGTTTTTGTTGTAATATCTTTTTATAGGGAACATGAATACTTTTTCACTTCAATGATAAGATCTGCTGGGGCGTTAGCCCAGTTAATATGATATTTGAAGACGTGCTTATATATATATATATATATATATAGTTTTTTTTGTATATGCTGTTAAGACTCTTTGATATATCTGATATTTATAACTCGGCTTCCCAGCAAATTGTTGCATTACAGAGGTCCCTTAAGCTGTTTGCGGAATTTGTTCTTTGTTGGAGACGATGAAACAGTGGTGATGCTAGCTGATGTCATGATTAATGAATACCATTTTTGGGGGAACACGGAAGTAATATTTCACAAAATCGCAAGAAATATAACGCCTACTCTCTCTCTCTCTCTCGGGTTACCTCGGTGGATTTGAAGTCCAGCTATAGATATATCTGTAATTTCCCCTGTACTTGGCCGTATAAAATTGTTTATTTTAAGGGTTGCCCGCAATTCAATTCTTTTATTTCATTTGTAACAAGGGGGGATGTTTACTAAATATGATCAATGGAATAGATAGATAAAAATACTTAGGCAATCTATCATTTGTAATGATGGATTGATTAATTTTAAATTATTTTGATAACTCAATCTTTCAAACACTCAATTACATGCTCGTTTGGTAGTTATGATAAAATAAGATGAGATAGATAAATTAAGATGGGCTTTAAAATAAAATTTTACTGTAGCAATAAAATAAGTATTTAATTTTTGTTGTTTGGTAGCTAAGATAAAAATCAAAAGAAAAATAAGTGTGGTGTTTGGTAGATTATATTATATTATAGATAAGACACTGAATAACATTTTCATCCCTATTTATATGTGTATATATTCATTCAATTTATATTAGCTCAATAAAATAAGTTATTGATTTATTTATTAATGAAAAAAATAGCTATGTAAATTAGTAAAATTACAAAAAAAAAAAAAACAATCACCCCTCCTAATGAGAGGGTTTAATTTATTCATAAGTATTTATTTATTAATGATTAATGATCAATAGTAATTAATGATTATTGATTAATATCAATGAAGCTTGTTAATGACCAATATTACTGATTACAAATTAAATTTATAATATGCATTAATGTTAGTTTAATGAGTAATTAATATTAATTATGAAGCTGACTAAATTAATGTTCTCTTAAAATTAATTAATATAAACTAATGAGAGTGATAAGTGTCATGACCACACCAAAATAAAGATTAGTCAAATTAATTAACGCTTAATTAATTTTAATTAATATAGACATATGAACGGTTTCATTGTTTGGGAGTTTAGCCAAACATGGAGTGGTCGCCTTTTTCCTTTTCTTTACCGGCGAAGGTGACGACGAAACACACAATGAAATACCCGCTTTTCCGGTGAAATCGAACCAAACACAAAAAAAATAGCACAAAAAATACCGAAGAAATCGATACAAAAAATATTGAAGAAATCGAACCAAACACAGAAGAAATCGAGAAAAAAAAATACTAAAGTAATCGAAACAAATACACAGGAGAAATCAATACAAAAAATACAGAAAAAATCGGACCAAACACACAGAAGAAATCGGTTCAAGAATACTAAAGAAAACGAACAAAATAAGCAACACAAACCCATCCCAAATACAGAGAAATCATGATTACAAATCATCAAGAAATGGTGCGACCGCCTTGGCTGCAAACCCAGTTGCATCAAAAGTGTCGTCTGGGTTTGCTCGGCCAAGAAACGGGCACATCCCATCTTCGTCAACCGACCACGTCATCACAACCCAGCCGAGAATCAATCTGCCCTAGAATCGGAAAAATCGTGGCCATAACTGGAAAAGAAATTGCACAAAAATCAAACAAAAATTGCACTCAGAACGAAGAATCGAACAGAGTTATCACAGCCCAGCCGATCAGAAATCGCACACAAACCCCACTTTTGATCCCCACTCTCGAAATCCATCGAAATGGTGAAGGATTTTGGCAGCGGTGGTTGGCGGTGAGAATAGGTGAAAGAGACGAGAAGAGAGAAGACTGAGCCGAAGAGAGAGAGTGGGCTTAGAAAGCGGAAAACTAAACACTATAGAATGCAGACAATTGTTATCGCATGTAATTGATGTGATTCAGTAACTTACAAGAACAGTGAATAAACAGGGGCATCTACCAGGCCGAGATTATTTGTCTTGGGCTTTAGTTTTTTCCATCATACATACCAAACATATAAATAATACTATTTAGCTCAAATAATTAATCTAATTTGGGCCTTCTCTAATCTACCAAACAGGCCTACATATTTTATCTATTTATGATAACTCACCTTTAATGTTTCAGAACTCATCGCTGTCTCCCGTTGATAAATCTCTTTTTTTTTTTTTACCTTATGCGTAACACGTGACAAGAACTTCATTAGATTATTCCCTTCATATATGTATTCTTGCGGCGAAAGAATAAAACTCAAAATATTGAGAGAACGTCGTCTAACCATTAAAGTTATTGAGCTAAAACTCATTAATTTTACAAATTAAATGATTCATGATGACACAAGAATTAAGCAAATCGGACCAAATCGGTGCCATAGGGGACACTTTCTTATGACCGTATTTCAATCTTTATTAGTCTGATGGGATTGATTTTCGTCTCACTTGTTACATAGGGTGAAAATCAATGTCCACTCCATAAAAATTTGATAAAATCTCAGGTGATGATAATCCTTAGGGTCCATGAATGGGGCTCGGACGAATAAATTCAGCATCAGATCACGAAGAAAACTTGATTTGATCTAAGCAAAACTTGTAGGCCGTTACAAAATACACCAAAAGCCAATATGGATACGGATCCCACAATGATAATTGGTCGATTACTACTCCTATCTAGGAGAATTTCAGACAACTGAAATTCTTTGTTTAGTGGTGGCGGAGAACCATTTTGTACAATCTAAATTGCTACATTTAGTTGATGGCTGTGAAGGGAAGTCGAGCAGCCTCGGAAACATGCTTTGCGTCTCCATTCGCTTGCTTGGACATTGACTTCACCACTTCCTCCAAACACGGGGTCTTGAGATTCTCGATGAACGCGATGCTCGGAACCTTCATCGATCTCCTTCTTGGTGTCGAGCACGATGGCCGATCCATCTGTAGATGCCAATTATATTATTCATCAACGGAAGAAGATAACAATGATCGCAGAAAAAATAACAATGTCTTACCTTGTAATCTTCTAGGAGGCATTTTCCTGCATTTTCAGTTATTTCTGCAATCTTGTGATGGTGTCCGCTATTCAGTTGCCTCAACTCCCCACAACATGGGTTGATGATCGAATCAAGAGTCTCACATGCCTCACGATCAAGTTGTAATGAACCTGCAATCCCAAGTAAAAATAGGCATATTTATATATGGTTTTTGTTTCAATATCGTAATTTCCTGCATAAACACCAAGTACATACGATCAATGGATGAGAGGATGTTCTTGCTCCCTATTTCTGCATCTTCCAGTGCCGAACTCACAGCACAAGAGTACCGCCCACGCAATCCTTCAATCATATCCATTCCTTCCCTGTATTAAGAATCAAATAAATAAATTTAATTTGTTGAAGCAAATTGTTTGCTCTGAGTTCAGAAAGATTCAAAATTAATGACGGACCTAACAAGCTCATCAACTGAAGCAACATTGCTCTTCTGTAGAGCCAGAAGGGAGTCTTGGGCATTGTTCCATTGCTGTGAACTTAATTTTGCTTGATCCGACCTGCATCAAATTAGCCTCAGATTAGGGATTGAAGATTGAAATATATCTAGCATTGCCTAGAAAAACATATAGAGTTGTAACATAGTGATGCTAACCCCTTCTGGATAACATCTTTCATCTCTTTCTTCCCACTCTCCACTAAATCTGTATTCTCGAGATAATGAGATTCAGCTCTCTCTGAGTAGCTTGTCCATTCTGCTTTGATAGAAGAAGTTGTGCTTTGGATGATTGACATCTCTTGCTGTAATTTGTTAGTTCTATTGGCTGCGCTCTCCCGGAGTTCATCAATTGCACATTGAATCTGGTAAGAACAAGGCCAAAATATGAAAATAAAGATAAAGCATTTATAAGAAAACAAAGAATTGACCGATATTTTATCACTTCTGCACAAGTGCGTCCTTTTCTTGGAAACACTAATACCTTGGTTCAAATTCATGTTCATTATTGACAAAAGTATTTCAAAAATCAAGATAAAAACAACACTTGCACATACCAGTTTCTTCTTCCTAGCATTTGATCCTGCTAGCAGTTCTGCCACTTCGGCGAGTAGTTGTCTCTCCTCCATCGCAGCACACTCCTACAACTCAGCATGGCATTCCACTCAGGCAAAGTTTGCTAAGATCATTCAGCAAAATGGTATTACACATGAAGAATTTAGTTACCTCGAACTTCTTTTCGAGATCAGATAACTTGTGATCAGTAACTGTCTGTGCTTCTTCCACAATTTGACCTAATTTTGAAGCATGTCCATCTACAGTCTTGAAGAAATTCACCGTAATCTGGGAAATTGACCTTGTTGCCTCGACAGCTCTGCCATGAGCCTAGACATAATATCATACTTTAGTTTTTCACCTTTCAAATAAAGGAATACAACGTAGGGGATAATGAGCATCCGGATACTATCTGTTTTAATTTAGAAATGCCAACCTCATGTTGCTGTTGTGCATATGCAGTCAATGTAGTCTCCTGACTATGTAGGCTTTCTTGAAGATCATGTAATATATTATTAGCCTCAGTAGCAATCCCTTTGAAAAGCTGCAATTATAATAACTATCATCAAACTAATGCTGAGGCAAGGTTTTTAACCCACGTCAATTGAGTTAACTCAAACCTTTTCTAAAGCTGAAGAATGGTTGGAAACTTCAGCACTCAGGTCACCAAATGTCGATCGGGAGTTATCATCAAGTTCTCCAGCTAAATCTTCTAAAACCTTGATTCCCGAGCCATACATTGTTTTCAATTTCTCTAGATGATCTTGAAGTTGTTCAGTAGCCTAATTAGTGCAAAACTGAGAAAGTTAATAAATCGGCATCTAACCATTTCCATATATCATAACTATATATACCATACATACTTCTGTCTTTGAAGATACAAACAAATGCATATCTTCTTCCATTGCTTTAAGGTGGTGTTCTTGCTGCGTGGTGGCAGATGCTACTGACTTGTGTAATATCTCAAGCTGCTGAGCCAATTCGGATTGGAAATTCTGTATAAGAACTCTATTGCTGTCTTCAATTTTATCCTTGCGCTCTGGAACATAAACGGCATTCTATTTCAATGAAATTTGCTTTAAGAGAAAGTACTTTGGAGTTTTGAAGCAAGAATACAGACCAATCTTGGCGAACAGATTAGAGACATCTGATTCAGCATTCTCCAGTTCCGCTCGAAGCCCTAGTGCATGCCCAATGAGTGCTTTCTCTGGTAGAGATAACCACGTAAAATGTTTTAAAAAATGTTTTTTTTATTCAAATGCAACATAGAATAACTAACTACCTAGAAAACGGGAGGGAAACAAAGCAATGACCAAGAAAGGACATAAATCTATGCAATATAATCTAGGCGAAGAATGCCAAAGATGACACTTACCAGACTTAAGCAGGTTCGATATCAGGTAGTCCTTTTCTTTTATTGTTACATTTGCCTGCTTGTTTCTTTCTTCGAGATCAAGCAATGCACATTCAGTTTCCTGTAGCCTTTTCTGAATTATTGATAAGAACTACAGTTATTTTATGATAGCAAAAGAATCAAAAATTGAGTATTGTGTTCTACATGGCATGCATTCAGACCTCAGATATCTCAAGTTTGTCACTCAGTTGAACAGCCAACTGCTGCTCAGAATTATATAATTCCTGAAGCTCCAATAGTTTCTGCACAAAAAGCACAACTCTATAATGAATTATAAATCTTTATATCAACAACCTAAAGAGATCCAGTGAGAAATTGTCTGCTAAGTCTACCTTATCCTTGGTCTCTATATCAATTTCCATATGCTCTATCTTTTCTGACATTGCCTGAAATGTTTGGCATACGGTATGCAAAAATCAGGGGATATTCCTCTTAACTGCCAAGAGAAGTTGCTGCATCTTTATAAAAGATTCCACACTAAACCTTTTTCTCTGCCTCATCCTGGAGATAACGATCTTTTGGAACATAGATTCCATTCTTCTCTCTTGCAGCATGCAC